>JAODAL010003085.1:0-180648 GCA_025379985.1 Phyllomedusa bahiana
GGAGGGGGGTGGGCCCGGGCAAAGGGAAAAGGTGTGCCATTTTCAAAAATCGGTCCGCGCCCTTCCCCAGATGGGGGTATTCCCAAAGGGAAGATCGGTGACAAATCCATCAATACCGGGGACCTGTTGAATAAACATGGGCAATGAGTGCAGTAGGCCAGATGGGCTGTGATGGGTTGTCTTGTCCCGGGCACAGGTGGCACAAGATTCCACAAATTCTCTTGTGTCCTTGACAAGAGCCGGCCACCAATAGAAGCGGGAGATCAGCTGATATGTCTTCTGTGCGCCAGGGTGCCTGGCCACCAGGGAGCAGTGTCCCCACTTTAGAATCCTCCTCCGGAGAGCCGGGCGCACATAAGTCTTACTGCGAGGAACCTGTTGCAGATCCACGTGAACCAATCGTTCTGGGGGTATGATATGCTGAGGACCGGGTTCTTCTCCAGTGGTATTGGAGGCGCGGGTGAGGGCGTTGGCTTTGACGTTCTTTTCTGCCGGGCGGAAGTGCATCCGGAAGTCAAAGCGCGAGAAGAACAGTGACCACCTGGCCTGGCGAGGATTGAGACGTGGAGCCGACTGGAGATACTGGAGATTTTTGTGATCTGTGTAGACATCAATTGGATGACAAACCACTTCCAGGGCCAACTTGATGGCTACCAACTCCCGCTCCCCGATGGCATAATTCTTTTCCACCGGAGAGAAGGTCTTGGAGAAGAACCCGCACGTGAGAGTTCTGCTCTTGGGCCATTTTTGCGTGAGAACCACCCCCGCCCCATGGAAGAGGCATCCCCTTCTAAGGCGAAAGGTTTCTCTGGGTCCGGGCGAGACAGGATGGGTGCGAAGGCAAAAGACGACTAAAGCTCCGTAAATGCCCTTTCGGCCGGCTGTGACCAGAGTTTCGGGTTGGCGTTCTTCTTAGTGAGGGCCACAATCGGTGCCACCAGTGTAGAAAAACGGGGAATAAATTGCGAACCCCAAGAAGCGCCGAATAGTCCGAAGACTGACTAGTCGAGGCAACTGCAGAACGGCCGTCAACTTGGCTGGATCCATCTGCAGGCCCTTATCCAAGATAATGTAGCCCAAGAATGGAAGACTTGTCCGACTAAACAGGCATTTCTCTAACTTGACGTACACTTGATTACTGCGGCGACGTCTCAGTACCTGGCGTACATGCAAGCGATGGGTCTGCTGGGTCCCGGGGAAAAAATCAGTATGTCGTCCATGTAGACGATGACACAGGTGTAAAGGAGGTCTCTGAAGATGTCGTTAATGAATTCCTGGAAGACGGCATGGGCGTTGCACAGCCCAAAAGGCATCACTAAAAACTCAAAGTGCCCGTCACGTGTGTTAAGGGCCGTCTTCCATTCGTCACCCTCTCGAATCCCAACGAGGCTGTATGCTCCCTGCAGATCTAATTTAGAGAAGATCTTGGCAACGGATAACGGTTCTTCGCGGTGATCTTATTAAGGCCATGGTAATCGATGCAGGGGCAGAGAGAACCATCATTTTTTTCAACAAAGAAGACTTGCGGATAAGGCCCTTCTGCAAGTTCTCCTGTATGTAGGCCGACACGGCCTGAGTCTCGGGTACAGATAACAGATAAACCCTCCCCCGAGGGGGACTGTTCCCGGGGAGAAGGTCAATTGGACAATTATAGGGCCGATGGGGTGGCAGCGTCTCAGCCTGTTTCTCTGAGAACACATCAGCTAAGTCCTGGTATTCAGCTGGCAGGCCTGGCAGAGGCTTGGGGAGTGACTGCGGAGAAATGGCACGCACTGGACGGGGTGCGACCACACAGAGATTCTGGCAACCCCGTCTCCAAGGCATGACTTCACCGGTCCTCCACTCGAGCGTAGGGGCATGACGTTGCAGCCATGGAAGCAGGGCTGTGGTGTCATAAAGCCGAAGCCCAGACTCCGACTCCTCAATTTCCCAAACCTCCGACTCCCTCATACATGGCACATGTTTAAGTGATAACTTTACTGTAGTAAATTGGTAACATCAGGCTGTTTATCACCTTATGATACAATAATCAAGCTATTTAGGTAGAACAGACAAGCAAAAGAGTAACAATGTTTTGATCTTTTGAACACTTGTGGATAGAGTTGAAGACATAGCTGTATTTGTATCCAAGTCCAATCGCACCAACATTAGGAATGTGTAGAAGAGATCTGGGATCAGATTTTGGTCAGGATGTGCTTGAATCTGATTCAGAGCCCACAAGGATTCAGGCAGTATTGAAACCCAAAAGGGTTGGATTCCCAAATACAAACAAAATAATATAAATTAACACTTTGATTTTTAGAAGCAAAACAGTAACATGCAGTTACGGGAAAAGAATCTGCAATACAAGCAGATGCTAAATACTTGCAGGTCAAATTTATGTATAAGATAGGTAAGATGACTGTATATAAAACTACAGCAGCCTCATGTACAAAGCTGTAGTGGAGGGTGAGCTATGAAGCCTGAAAGTCATAAGTTCAAAACATTGTTACCATTTTGCTTGTCAGTGTAAAATATATTTATTGCACATGACTTTAGGACACAAAAAATTGTCAATATGCAAAACACTGCAGGAACATTTGTGAAGTCTCAATATGTTCTGAGAAATAGTATTGCCTCCATCAGATCCTGCATACATGACCTCACATCTGACCTCATTATTTCCGGGGCTAGAGAACGGCCTCTCTACACTAACTTGGGAGGGGGCAAAGGGGTGACACGGGGGCAACATCTCTAACAATGTCAGAGTATAAAGGAATTGCCTCAGCCAAAGTCAGTTTTGATGAACGGTTGAACTCTTCTACTACTTTGAGAACAGGTGAAAAATTTTGCTGAAATTTGTTTGCCATGGGAGCAGAATCTTTTCCCCTGGGACAGCGCATTGCCTGTTCAATGTCATCAATTACACTCCTCATGTGATAAGGCTGAAGATATGGGAGCAGTAGCACTGGCCGGACCCAATTCCTCTTTGCACTGCATCGAATTAACTGGACCAACTAATTATATATTTTGGGAGTCGGTCCATTTTATGACGACTCCGACTCCTGCAAAATAGGCTCCGACTCCACCACTCCGACTCCACAGCCCTGCATGAAAGCCCCAAGAGGATCACCGAGGAAGACTGAGGCAGCACATAGAAGGAGATTTTCTCCTTGTGCAGGGCCCTCACCTGGAGGGACACCGGCCTGGTGATGTACTGGATGGAGTCGCTCTGAAGCTCCCCACTGACCGATGAATTCACTAACGGTTTTTCCAGCTGGACCAGCAGCAGGCGATAACAGGATACCAGGGAGGCATGGATGAAATTCCCAGCAGACCCAGAATCCAGGAAGGCAAAGGGCCTGAAACGAGAGACCAGCATCCGTCGAGACTTCCACCGGCATCGTCAGTCGTGGAGAGGAAGAATTTGCACCTAGGGAACTTCTCGCATGGAACCTAGGTGCGATCATTTCCTGGACGCTGGGGACGTTGCGGGCAGACTCGGCGGAAATGACCTGGGCTAGCACAGTACAGGCATAAATTCTCCGTAGGCGAAGGGTCAGCAACTAGAAGAACAGGGGGCCCCACTGGAAAACCCTTTCTCTAAAGGCTAGGGGGGATATAGATCCCGAGGATGCCAGGGGTAAAAATAAGGGAAGCGGGAGGCAATTAACCAATTACCGGCGCCCTGACCCTTTAAATCTGGAAGAGCGCCCCGCAGCCCCATGGAACGGGACGCGGCACAGCTGGGAGAGAGCCCCCAGGGAAAGGGGCCGGCAAGGAAATACCCGGCCCCGGGGAAGCGGTGATCCCCCCAACATGCGGCCGGGCCCACTTGTCCCCCCGGTGCGGAGGGAAACAGGGAACACGGGTGCGCACGCAGTCAAGCGTCTCTAAATAGTAGTATTTTTTTTTTTTTTTACCAAAAACAAAGGATTGCGATGTAAAGAATTATAACAAATCTGAAGATAACACAAAAACATAAATCTGACATGGAATTTAAGCAAACTCTGGATTGCTCCAAAAGACTGCAAGACAGAAAATAAGCAGAAAACATTTTCCTTAAAAGAATAAATGACTGATGGCTTTACAAGCAAAAACCAGTAAAGCCAGTAATTGAAAGGGAAATTAAAGAAAACAAACATTTGCGATGCCACGTCTATATACAGGAACATATTATACAGTATATAAAGAAAAATTTAGAGGTTTTATTCCTACTAATAAAAATGTAATTTTTTTTAAGGAAGGGGAAAATTACTGCATTAATCATTCCCTTTAGATTGGAAGTAGTTCGTCCTCGCGAGCTACCGCTTTTTAGCAATAAAAAGCAATTCAAAAAAACAAAATACTTCGCGTACGGGATCTTTTTTGGCTCTAGCAAAAAAAAACCTTAAATTTTTAAAAGCTACGGTTCTATGGTAACAGCAAATACGAGACGGGACAGACAGAGTATGAAAAGAACTGACACCCTCCCGGGAACCGAACTCGGGGCCCGGGATTTTTATACAGGGCTGCACCCATCTAAAAAAGTTTGGGGCCCAAAGCCAAACCCCTCCGGGGCCCCCCCCCCATAAATATTTTCCATTCAATGGAGCCCAAAATGCCTTTTTTTGCATCAAATTACAAAAAGACTAAATCGTTTTTTAAAAGGGGAGGCCTGAAAAAATCAATACAAATGACGAAGATTAAATCAGCGTTTGTTTTCCCTTTCATGAAGGGGAAATTGATTTTGGATTATAAGAAAGATAGTGAAATTGAAAGCTTTAAAACTATCACCTAGGCCGGTTTTTGACTATGTCTTAAAAAAGGAAATATGGTAACTTTGTTGGATTTTATCGGGTTTTAAGTTCCCCACTATCGGTGTTTCTAAAATTTAAGGGGGCAATGTGTGCTTTTTCAAAGGGTTTTGGTTATGCTTTTCTAATAGTTCTGAAAAAGGAATTCCGGGAGTCTTTTCAATCCCCGTTAGGGCGACATTTATGAATTCTGGGGCTGATAGACATTTTCCAAAAATCGCTTTAAGGTAGTAAAACTGCGGCAGAATGTTTAAACCGTTTTCTGCAGTTCAAACTTTAAAAGGGGGCACTAGGGCCAGTTCGATAACTGGGCTTCAGGGCACCACCCAAACTAGGCCCGGCTTTTTAAAACTTTTTCTGCGCCAAAGTTTTGGGTCAAAGAATCAAAAATGTGTCAAATTTCAAATAATGTGGTGTACACCCCCAGAACCCCCAAAAAGCGGCGGGGTTTATAAGTTTTTCTTTGGCCCCGGGTTACCGAGAAAATTTATTCACCAAAATTTGGGAGTACCCGTTCATACTTCTATAGAACGGGTTCTAAAAGCTTTTTGAGGCAAATTTTTCGCCCCCTGTTCATCATGTCGCCTTAGGGGGGGGGAAAAAATTGGACATGGCCCCCCCTGAATTTCCCTTTGGGCAAAAGATTTGGCACTTCGGGGCAGCTCTATGCTTTTGGGACAACAGTGGGAGGTGAATTTCATTAAGGTGCTCCTATATTTCCCACTTTCTAAATTTTCAAGTTTTAGTGGGAGCAATGTCGAAAAAAAAAAATCACGAAACGCACCCACTATCTCCACAAGGTTTTGGGATTTCCCCGCTGTTCCCAAATTTTAAGGTTTAGTAATTTTTCAGGGGACTAAAGGGGTTTATCTTTGCAATATAGGCCATAGGCCCCCACATCCCCCCCCTTTCCCTCGTAGAATGATGGTGCAAAAAAAAACATACTGCGCGTTTCCCTTTCCTGGAGTAATTGCCCATATAGACACTGCTGAGAAACCTAGGCATTTCTTTTTCCAGGAGAGGAGTCCTGAATATACTCCAGTTCAGGGGCAAAAAAACTCTCGGGCCAATTTGGGTCCACGTTGGAGGGAATTTAATTTTTTCTTTAAGTCAGACACGGACACGATCAGCTCCCCTCTAACGGAAGCATTGAAGGCATCCCAAACTGCCCACACTGAAGAGGAGGCGGTATTTAGGGACTGGAATTCAGACCATTTATTGTGAAAGTACAATGTCAGGGGAAGTAATTGAAGCCAAAATGGGTTAAATCTCCAGGACCTTGATGAATGAAAACTGATTTTGCAGCTGAAAGTATACGGGGAAAGATCTAGAGGGCCTGACAGGAAACAACCTTTGGGATACAAAGGGGAAAGGCAGCGGGTGGATGGTGGTATCAGATCTATCCTAGACAGAGCCTTGTGGCCCGGCGAGAAACATGAAAAGGTACCCGGTGTCAGGTTTTAAAATGTCACCAGTTTTTTAAATGGGAAATTTCCCCTTCCCCAAGCGAGCTGAAAGGGAGGGGAAGCAAAGGTTTGGTTGGGAAATTGGAAAAAAAGAAATTTTTTCTGGATAGGGCCCCATCGGGAAAGGTTTAAAATCCCCAAAAATCAAATCAATGGATTTGGGAGCCCAAATTGGGGAAAAACCCAAGGGCCATAGCCATGTTTTTTCCATATAAAAGGGAGGAGGGACAAAAAACCCCAAAATAAGGGAAGGGGTTTTAAACTCTCAACGGGACATTTTTAAAAAAAAAGAAACCTTCCCAGTCTGTCGGTCAAAATTTCCCTTAAAGAAAAAATTGGGGGGAAAATCTTATAAAAAATTTGGAAACCCCCCTTTGCATACAGAAAAAGGGTCTGCCCAAGTAGGTTTCCTGCAGGCATACCACATCAACTGAAAGAAAGCGGAGACGCTTAAAAAAATTTGCTTAATAAAATGCAGAAAAAGCAGCTAAAATATAAAATGAAAGGCAGGTGGCCAAGGACAGCAAGACAAACCCCAAGAATTTCTTTAAGTTTTGTAAATGACTCCATACCAAGCCGAAGAGTGGTGTGCCCAGGGTCGATTAGGTCCTCTTTTTTTCAAAAGTATTTATTAATGATTTAATGGAGGGGGTTAAAAAGCCCCTGATTCTAATTTTTTTCAGTTTGCAAACCCAAACTATTTTATTGTTGTGCAATCTATAGAAAAGGAAGGTGTTCATAAATTGGGAAGTAACCTGGACACACTAAGTGTTTGGGCATCCAAAAGGCAAATTTTTATTCAATGGGATAAATCTAAGGGTTTTGCCCTCTGGTATTTAATAATCTGCGGGGCATCATAAGGGTTTTTGGGGGAGAAAAACTGGGGAAAACAGTCTATGAAAAAAGTTTGGGCACCCCTATTAATCTTAATATTTTTAATTTTTTTTAAAAACATTTGGGTGTTTGCAAAAAGCCATTTTAATTTGATATTCTAATAACGATGGACACAGTAATATTTGCGGATTGAAATGGGTTTATTTTAATAACACAAAAGGCAATATGCATTAAACCAAAATTTTGATGGTGCAAAAGTATGGGGACCCCCAAAAGAAAAGTGACAATTTTTAAATTTTTTAGATCCTCCCTTTTTCAAAAAAAACAGCCTCTAGTGCTTTCCCGTTTGCTTTTAAACAGTTCCCTTTGGGTCCCCGGATGAAGGGGAAATTTTTCCCATTCCCCTTTACAAAACAATTTAAGGTTTAGTTAAATTTATGGTCGCCGGGGCATGGACGCCCGCTTCAAAGTAAACCCACAGATGTTCCCAAAGTTTTTCGGTCCCGGGGGCTGGGGTGGCCATTCCAGAAAAATTGTAATTGTTCCTTTTGCATGAATGCCTGAGAGATTTTGGAAACTGTGTTTTTGGGGTCATTGTCTTTCTGAAAAAATCCATCCCCGGGTAACTTCAAAATTTATCACTGATTTTGTACATTTTCTGAAGAAAATTTTGCTGAAACTGAGTTAAATCCCTGCGACCTTCAACTTTAACAAGATTCCCCCTGTCGGCATTGGCCCCACAGCCCCCAAAACCCTGATGGAAAACCCCTACCAAAATTTTTCAGTGGGTATAAGTGTTTTTCTTGGAATGCTTTGTTTTTGGGGCGCCATGGGATAACGCCTTTTTTTATGACCAAAAAAACTCAATTTTTTGTTTCCCTCAGTCCACAGGACTTCTTCCCAAAAAAAACTGGGTTTTTTCCAAAAAGGCTTTTTTTCATACCTTGGCGACTTGTTTGTTTGGGGGTGCTTTCAGGAAAAAGGTTCTTTTCATCACTCTCCCTTTCCCGTTTTTCCCCTTTTGCAATCTGTGCGTATTGTTTACCGATGAAAAGTGACACCTTCTGCAAACAAGATGTGCTGCAGCCTTTGGAGGTGGTCTGTGGATGGGCCTTGACTGTTTCTACCTTCTTCTTCTCTGCCTTCTGATATTTTTCTTGGCCTGCCACTTCTGGGCTTAAAAAGAAAAGTTCCTGGGGGGCTTTCCATTTTTTTTTCAAAGTTCCCACAGTGGGAAAATGACAGGTTTTAAAACTCTGAGAAAATTTTTTTTATTTCCCTTTCCCCCGAACAACTATGTTGAAAAAAAAACTTTGTTTAAAAATCATTTGAAAAAGTTGTTTTTGGGGGGCCCATGATGCCCTCTTCACAGGGGATTCAAATTTTGGAGAAAAAACTTGCAATTTGGCCCCCCTTGAATACCTTTTTTTATCATTGAAAAACAATGGCTATGAAATTTTAAAAACCAGTGAGGTTACAAAACCAAAATTTTGTGCTTAAAAAGTCAGTAAAAAGTAGTTAGGGGGGTTCAAATTTTAATAAAATTTTTAAAAGGGTTTCCCCAAAAATTTTTTCACCAGTCCAAAAATTTTGGGGTAATGCATATTGCACATTTTGTTGGGTTTGTACAATAAACCTCATTTCAATCCGCAAATATTACTGGTGCCATCAGAAAAAGATATATCAAATTGAAAAGGCTGCTGCAAACACCCAAAAATTTAGAACTAAAAAAAGATTAAAGGGTTAATAGGGGTGGGCCCCAAACTTTTTTTATATGACTGGGATATTTGGTTTTGGGAAAAAAAATTGGGGATTCTTGAGATGATAGGGCTACAGAACAGCATTTCTTTGTCAATCCCGCTGCCCCTAAGGCAAGATAAATTTTCCCTGGGATTAAAAAAAGGCATGGGGTTCCCCCCGGGGGGGGGAAAGAATTTTTCCAAATGTATAAAGCATTGGGGGCGGGCCCACTTGGAATATACTGTTTTATTTCTGGGGTCCAATTTATAGGAAAAAATGTTAAAGGAGCAAGGGGAGAGCAACCAATTAAAAAGAATGGAGGGATTTATTTATGAAAAGGGGGGTTTTAAAAAAATTGAAAAATTTTTTAGTCTTGAGAAAAAGGGGGGCCCTTGGGAACATGATTAATTTATATAATTACTGTCTATAAATGGTCCCTACAAAAAGTCTGGGGAAAAACTATTTCATGTAAAGCCCCCTCAAAAGTTAAGGGGACATTCCCTTCGGCTGGAGAAAAAAGGATTTAATCTCCAGAGGAGATAAACGTTCTTTACTGTGAACACTGTAAATCTGTGGAATAGCCTGCCTAAGGAGCTGTGCACAGCAGGAACAGTTGAGAGTTTCAAGAAAGGATTAGATAACTCCCAGAAACTAAAGAATATTAATAGGTATGTAGCCATATAAAATTATAGATCCAGCCTGATGACAACTCTAGGATCAGGTATTAAATCTTCCTCAGAGCAGATTGGTTCTTGCTTTATGGGTTTCAAATCTTTCATCAGTAGAGGAAACGGCTTAAACTCTTTATCCCCCACCCTTCACCCACATCTTCCCCTCCCTTGGTTGAACTTGATGGACATATGTCTTTTTTCAACCGTACTATGTAACTATGTATACTGCAGGACCAAACCCCTTTTAATCTGGTCATTCAATTCCCTTATATTCTAAGAAGCACTTAAGAACCCTCATTATGATATTTTGAAAAAAAAGGGTATAACAAGGAGAAAAACCAATAAGGCAAAAGCATAGCCTCTCTGCAAAATAAATTGGTAGTTCCTACATGCAGACACAGCAGCAAACAAAATTCCTACAAACCCCCAACAAAAGGCACCTTACCGCAACTACTGTATTTACCGAGGAAGATGACCTTCCTGTTGATAAGCAAAGTGAGGAGATAAATTCCAACTTAAAAGTTTTTTGTCTAACCCAGGAAGAAGTGCAGCACCGCCTTAGGAAGCGTAAAATAGACAAATCCCCAGGCCCTGACGGTATACACCCGTGTGTACTAAGGGAGTTAAGTAATGTGATAGATAGGCCCCTAATTCCTATTCTTAATATTTATGGACTGTATAATAACGGGGTATGTCCCAAAGAATTGGCGCATGAAAAATGTGGTGCCAATATTCAAAAAGAGGTCACAAAGTGAGCCCAGAAAATATAGGTCGGTAAGCTTAACTTCCATTGTGTGTAAAATTTTTGAAGGTTTGCTAAGAGATGCTATCCTGGACTATCTCACTGAAAATAAATGTATAACGCCATTACAGCATGGGTTTATGAAGGATCGGTCCTGTCAAACTAATCTCATCAGCTCCTATGAGGAAGTTAGTTCCTGACTGGATCGGGGTGAGGCACTGGATGTCATATATTGGATTTTCTAAAGCTTTGATACTGTTCCACAAAAAAAGGTTGGTAAGTAAAATGAGAATGTTTGGGGAACTGGGGGAAAATGTGTGCAAGTGGGTAAGCAACTGGCTAACTGATAGAAAACAAAGGGTGGTAATTAACGGTGCATACTCAGATTGGATCACTGTTACTAGTGGGATGCCACAGGGCTCAGTATTGGGCCCTATCCTCTTTAATATTTTCATAAATGATCTTACACAGGGATTGCACAGTAGAATACGATCTTTGCAGATTAAAACTAAGCTCGTAAAGGAATCCACAAAATACAGGATAATGTGTTTTTAAAAAAGGGATTGGATAGGTTGGAGGCCTGGACAAGAAGTGCAGATGAGGTTTAACACTGATAAAATGCAAGGTTATGCACATGGGGAGAAAAATCCATTACATGATTACATGTTAAATGAAAAAAAAACGCTGGGTAAAGTGACATGGAGAAGGACTTGGGAATCCCGGTGGACAGTAAACTTAACGTTGCAGCCAGTGTCAGGCAGCAGCAGCCAAAGCAAATGGAATCATGGGGTGCATTAAAAGGGGGATAGATGCACATGATGGAACATTATTCTCCCATTATAACAAGTCACTGGTTAGACCACACATGGAATATTGAGTACAGTTTTGGGGACCCGTGCACAGGAAAGACATTGTGAGCTTGAACAGGTACAAAGGCAGCAACAAAAAAAAATTTAAAAAAACTGGGTGGACTGCAATACCCAGAAAGATTAGCAAGGTTAGGGTTATTTAGTTTAGAGAAAAGACGGCTTCGGGTGGGAGGGGTGGACATAATAAATATGTTTAAATAGATTAAGGGCCTATGTATAGATCTCGCTAAAGATTTATTTATACACAGGACTGTATCTCGAACAGGGGGGATCCTCTCTTTTTGAGAAAGAAAGTTTCTACATAAACATAGAAAAAGGGATCTTTACTGTTAGAGCGGTGAGACTGTGGAACTCTCTGCCAGAGGAAATTGTTATGGTTAATTCACTAACAGGTTCAAGAAGGCCTTGGATGCATTTCTGGAGTGTGATAATATAACAAGTTATAGTGACTAGGACTCTGGAGAAGGGTCGGGTGACATTTCTAGATGTAATAATATAACAAGTTATAGTGACCTCGATTCTGGAGAAGGTTCTGGAGACATTTCTAGATGTAATAATATAACAAGTTATAGTGACTAGGATTCTGGAGATGGGTCTGGATACATTTCTAGATGTAATATAACAAGTTATAGTGACCAGGACTCCGGAGAAGGGTCTGGATACATTTCTAGATGTAATATAACAAGTTATAGTGACTCGGATTCTGAAGAGGGGTCGTTGATCCATGGATTTATTCCAATTGCCAGATTGGAGTCAGGAAGGAATTTTTTCCCTAACATGAGGACAATTGGCTTCTATCTCATGGGAGTTTTTGCCTTACTCTGGATCAACACTTTAACACTTTAGCAACACTTTAGCACAATAGGCTGAACTGGATGGACGTATGTCTTTTTTGGGCCTGACAAACTATGTATGTAACTACAAAGAAACACATACCAAGCGGTTTTAATGTCGTGGAAAACACATCCACATAAAGGGAGGCCCCAAGAGGGCCCAGGCCACTAAGATACGGCCCTTATGGCACCACTGTTCAACTATATGAAACAAATACAATGAAATAGTGCTATATTAAATGTGAAACACATATATCAAAAGTTAAACATCTAGCTGTAAATTTTGCAAAAAAGGGTAAAATGGGATAACCCACAAGGGGAGCACTCCACCCACATCACCAATAAACACATACATCAGATTATCAAGGAGAGGAGACACAAAGATAATTTAGCCAACGGATCTCTGTCATAAAGTAGTATCATTCGTCCCTCCGAGGAGATCTAGGAGGACTGGCCTCCAGCAAGGTGTGGGCCTCCTTCAGAGTCTAAAAGAAGACAGAGTGGTCTGTACTTGAAGTCTAGCCTGATAGATCATAGCATATTTAAAGCCTTGATCTCTCAGCTTGGCCTTTACCGAAGCAAATTTGGAAAGTTTTCTCTGTACCTCTAGGGAGAAGTCTAGTTAGACATGTATGTGCATGTGGATGGGACCTTTCTCATGTAGTAGGGTGTCTCTGTCCCTGTAATTAAGAAATTTAGTGATGAAAGTGCGTCATGGAACCCACTCTCAATGGTAAACCTGACCGAGAAGCTGTCTCTTCCAACTTGGCAGAGCCGATTCTCGTGGTCATCAACCTGCTGAGATGTTGAGGGCTTGATCTTGGCTGTAAGATATGAGAGTTTGGCTTCCACAGGAAAGGCTCTGTCTTCCAGGTCCCTCACACAATGTTCCACCTCAGTGACGCTCTCCCTGAGGACCTAAGTGTCTTGGCGTAGCATAGAAATGTCTATTTTAACCTACTCAATACTGGTTGAGAGAGTGACTTCCAACTTCTGAATTACCTCCAGGACTTGCTGAGTGCCAATGCTTACATCATCAGATGTCTTAGGGGGAGGAGGGTTCTTTAGCAGAAGTAGAAGCCACATAGAGGTGACAATCAGTGCTGGAAGGCCCTGACCTGCGTAATTGGTCTAACTTTTCAGACACAGTCTCTTGCTTTTTGGCAGGAGCCATAGTAGAGGAGATAGTAGCCCACGGGATTTGAACATGGATAATGAGATGGATAATGAACAGAAAAAACAAGGTAGTCACAGCAAGTACTCAGTTGCGGCCAAGACACCTCCTGGGACCCAGTAATAATTCAGAGGATCATTTTAACTTGAGAGCCAAGGATAGTAAGAGCAGAATACCCAGGTGGCCCATTCCAGAATTCGGAGACCCAGGAGGGGGTGGGAAGAGGCCAATACAGTAAATTGCGTGTCAGTTCTACAGGTGACCTTATCAGGACAAAGGAGGAACCATTTGAAGTAAGGAAGTCCTTATGTCCCAACCTGAGACAGAGATGAGGGAGGTGGGGGAGGCTGTAGGTGCCAAGGGAGGCCTTGAGGGTCGCAGAGTATACCAAAGCCAGGTAGTATGGTCACAATTACAGTTCAGGCCACAGAGTTTAAGGCCACTTTAGCCCTACCACCAATCTGTCAGCAGACTGTCTCCAGGGGGATAAAAGAGGTGCAGCTGCAATTCACAACCGGGGATTTCATAGAAAGTGGGGTGGCAGCATGGGGCTGGCTGTAGGAGTCTGGCCACCTCAGTACTGTGAACCCCACAGAATATAATACGTGGCAGCTGGCTGTGTAGATCGGCCAATGTGGCTTGTTATAGTACATTCTCCTCAGCATGCTCAGCACCATTGGCCTCCAGGACACTGCTCTCTCTTGGTTCTCATCTTACCTTTCTAACCGCTCCTTCAGTGTCTCATTTGCAGGTTCTACCTCCTCTCCTCTTCCACTTGCTGTCGGGGTTCCTCAGGGATCCGTTCTTGGTCCTCTCCTCAAACCATCAGCAGATTTGGCTTCCAGTACCATCTCTACGCTGATGACACCCAATTATACACCTCCTCCCGAGACATCACTCCTGCTCTGCTACAAAACACCAGGGACTGCCTGTCTGCTGTCTCTGACATCATGTCCTCCCTGTATCTTAAACTAAACCTCACTAAAACTGAACTTCTAGTCATCCCACCATCTACTAACAGACCTTACCCTGCCCTTTCTGTCTCAGTGTGTGGCACCACCATAACTCCTAGGCAGCAGGCCCGCTGTCTTGGGGTTATACTAGATTCCGATCTGTCTTTCATCCCCTATATCCAATCCCTTGCCCGCTCCTGTCACCTGCACCTCAAGAACATCTCCAGAATCCGTCCTTTTCTCACTGTGGAAACAACTCAAACTCTCATTGTTGCTCTTATTCATTCTCGTCTCGACTACTGTAACTCCTTGCTTATCGGTCTCCCTCTGTGCAAACTCTCCCCTCTCCAATCTGTCCTGAATGCAGCAGCCAGGCTTGTCTTTCTTTCCAGCCGCTATACTGATGCCTCTACCCTGTGTCAGTCACTGCACTGGTTGCCTATCCAGTACAGGATACAACATAAACTCATCACTCTCACTCATAAAGGTCTCCACAACGCTGCTCCTCCCTACATCTCCTCCCTCATCTCTGTCTACCACCCTACCCGCTCTCTCCGCTCTGCTGATGATATCAGGTTACACTCATCAATCATCCGAACCTCCCATGCCCGTCTCCAAGACTTCACACGTGCGGCACCAGTTCTCTGGAACATGCTACCGCGGGCGATCAGGCACACTCAGAACTCTCATAGCTTTAAAAGGGCCCTGAGAATACATCTTCTCACTCTGGCCTACCAGAATCCCTAATGCTAACACCCTCCCCCCCTCCCCCACACTCCCTAGCGCACTCATCTCATTTTCGGCACTTAACTGTATATAGATGTACTGTTTGGGTGGCAGGTTCATCCGAATTCTACATAAAACAACCCCATATTTATGTCACATGGCTGGACCATTGTAAATCTAGCACTTCTTACCCTTCGTCTCTCCTGTACACCCTAATAGATTGTAAGCTCTTGCTCACCTTGTGTCTCATCTGTAAGTAGCTTTTCATTGTGCAATGTATTTCTTTTGTCTGTACCTACACCCTCCAAATTGTAAAGTGCTGCGGAATATGTTTGGCGCTATATAAATAAAGATTATTATTATTATTATTATTATTATATGGTGAGAATCAACCTTGAGGCAGCAGATGCAGGGCAGAACAACTTATCTACGTGTACCTGAGTGTTCATCCTGTTCTTGTACCCAGTTACAATGAGGCAGCAGAAGGTGTCTCCCCTGTATTTCCACTGCCGCCTATGGTATCAGCTACTGCTGTGCAGAGTGTGCCGACTGCAGCATTAGTACAGATTGCGGAGCGGAAGTTGGTAGATGCCACGCAAGAAGATGGTGACTCACCGCACTGCAACCCGCGGAGAGGTCACACAAGAGACTTCAGCAGGGATTTTGGAGCACCAGGGAGTGGCCCCAGATCTCCTCCATCATGCTCCAATCCACCACCACGTTATCAGTGTGGGCTGGTAGTCAGCCTCAGACACCCAGCAGTGCTGCATGCACCACGAGGCTGGCAAGATGGCGGTGAGGCGCAGAGTCTGATCCCAGGTTTCAAGGTAAAGAATGCACAGCAGGGCGTCACTTGGGCAAATGCAATTCCCAACTGTGCTCAGTTCTGCCAGGCAGTATTAGGGAGGCCAATCCAGCAAAGATCTGCAGGAAATTTGTGTATGAAGCACGACCGTTGGCAGAAGCTCTGCACACACACGTCTTCACTCTTTCAGAGCTAGGCTCCACCCCCCACAAAATGTATTTTGTAATGGTTCCATTGACCATTCAAAATGTACTGAGAAATCCCCCAAAATTCTAAGTGGGGTGGAATGCAAAAAAACCTCAATTGTGTCATTTTGAATGGCATTCACTCTTTGATATAAATTATGTGATATCTGTATTTTGCAGGTTGACACGGTTCCAGTGATACCAAATATGTAGGGTTTTTGTTACGTTTTAGTACTTTAAAATAAAAAGCCATAGCAACCACTCAGCATCCTGCGGCATCCGTTCTTCACTCGTTGGGACGCTGTGGCCGCGTTTGTCGTGGTGTTTATATGGTTAAACAGCAGAGATCGGTGCCAGCTCTGCTGTCACAGGCGGGTGTCAGCTGTATCTCAGCAAGTGAGTCGACGCTATACTCCCTTACAGTCACCATGATGTACTGTTAAGTCATGGTGCGCTAAGGGGTTACATACAATGATTGACTTGAAGTAACTAAGTATAAATTTCAAAATGTGTCACAAAATACATGAGTAGAAAGGTAAGTACCTTGTTTTTCAAATTCTTCAAATAAATTCAAGCTTGTAATGCTTGGGCCCGTAAATATTATAGAATTTTTTCCATATGAATTCTGACACAAGTTCTTAGCTACTATACTGTGCAGTTGTGGCTTGTATTTTAGAGTGTCAAGACCATCGGTGCCACTTCCTTCCTTCAAATGAACAAAGATCTAAAGATAAAAAAAAAATTGTTAGAATGCTTTGATAAAAAAATAATAATAGGCACAATTTTTTAAAGTAATATTTCTTCAAATAACACATTCCAGTTTAAAAACTTTGAGTTACAACAGGAAACAGCTGAGGTGAATTGCTATTTCATTCCAACATCTGAAGTCAACTTTACAAAAGCACTGGAACTTCCCAAAACTTCCGGAGTTAATAAGCACTAAAGCTAACAGAAACAAAGTTTTTTCCAGCAGAAGAAACAAAACGATCTTTAATGCTTCTGCACATGAGTGCTACTGACTTCTTTAAAGAAACTACTAGGCATGTGCTGTTATACATCACTACTGAGGCATCTATATATGTATGCTGCATTGCTGAAGAAAGAATTTATGTCTGCTCAACCTGAATACTAGTACACTAAAAACAAAGGTTTATTAAGGGGTAATTTATTATATTTTGGCAAATGGTGTACTTTTCTTCAAAAATAATCCTAGATATTGGAAAAATAGATCATTACATTATTTTATTTTTTCTTACAGTAAATTTGATCAAAATCTTGGGTAAATTGTTAAGGACAGTTTGCACAGATACTCACACACTCACACAAGCAGTGATCATACTTGCTAACTCTTGTATTTTTAGGCAGAAAAATCTGCACACTGCCTCTTTAAATTATCACCCTTTCACATTCCGGAAGTCCTCTTCACTGTTGTAGTGTGTGTGTCCATGCATCCTAAACAATTGTGTCTCTTTGGCACCTTCTGTGTGTTTCCTTATTAGTGGGCTTTTTTTTTTTTATTATTCGGGATAAATAGACATTGCCACCCTAAAGTAAAAAGGCCTCTTTTTACCACTGTTCTAATTTAAAGGGTTGTACCGAGATCTAAGAATGCCTGTTAGTCTATCGGGGCAGGATTAAAAATAAAAGATAAGACTCACTTACCTTGTGGAGGCTCCCGTTCACTCTTGGATGTCGGTACAATCATCCTGGCTTTAGCACTGAACGGTCTTCATTTTCACGTGACAGCTGCAGCCAATTACAGGCCTGTGATTGGTTGCATTTGTCACATGAACATTTCACTGCTACTTCCAGGATGCCGACCGGCAGCCTTGACTGAACAGGAGAAGGAGTCTTAAATATTTTCTATTTTTAATCATGCCCCGACAGACCAACAAGCATTCTTAGACCCTGGAACACCTCTTTAATGGTAATTAATGACCTTTTAGATTTCTTAGGTTTTGTTAAAATAACCATGAATGGTTACCATGAATGCTAGTCCTCCATAATGTATTTTTTGAGCAATATTTAATAGGTACTAATGCACCCAGATGTGTAATTTTAATCTTAGGGTTACCACCTACCATGTGCCATTTATAATACTAGTATCTCCTTATGTGATAGAGGGGCCATCGGGCCCCCTAGGTCTCCAGGACCCGGTAGCAACCGCTACCTCTGCAACTCCTATAGTTACACCCGAGTGAACCTCAAAAAATGTGTATTTATGTCTGTCGTTTAAGTCAAATAGAGAAACCCATATATTGAATATACTCATTACACACAGAACAAAATATTTTAATTGTTTATTTGTTTTAATGTGGCTGATTATGGCTTACAGATGACAAAAATCTAAAGTTCAGGATACCAGAAAGTGAGAATAGTGTATCTATTCGAAAAAATAAATTGTCATACAGGAATACTGGCCTACTGAAAGGTGTGTATATTATATGCACTCAATACTTTGTTGTGGGTCATTTTGCATGAATTAATGCAATCCGGACGTATTTACGGTCGTAAATACGACCGTAAATACGACCGTAAATACGTCCGGATTTCCCATAGGTAGCCATTCTAAGCTACTTGGTCATTATTTTAGTCTCAGTTAGTGATGTATTTACGGACGTAAATACGTCTATAAATACATCCAGAACTAAGCCCTGGGAACATAGAAATCCTGCTTGTAGAACCACAGGTCTCAGCCAGACCTGTGCTGTGCTGGCTCTTGCTGAACATACAAAATAGAATACAATGTGAATTAAGAACAAATACATCTTCATTTTTGAATAAAACAATAGACCAAAATTCCCATCTGGACAACATCTGCATTGGCTTATTTAATGTAAAATTAGTTCAATTCTCTCCATTTTTTAAGACCTGTTCTAGCTATTCTTTCTTTCTTTGGAGAGCTTATATATATTTGCTTTAATTTTAAATGATCAACTTTTTCTATACATTGCTATGTCTTTTATTCAACTTTGATTTTTCTCTTTATTCATTCATTCATTTGAAAGACAACACTTTTTGCTATTCACTAACATGTTTAATGATTTTTCGCTGATTTCCAGCCTGTCTAGAATCGTAATACATGTTAGGCGCAGTCCTTCTGCGCCTAAGTCCCACACTGCGCCTCACACACTGGCGAGGCGCAGAGAACTTTTCACCGCATGTATGAGCGCACCTCCTCGGGCGGTGAATCTTAGGCGCAGTCCTTCTGCGCCTAAGTTCCGCACTGCGCCTCACACACTGGCGAGGCACAGGGAACTTTACACCGCATGTATGAGCGCACTTTGGGCGCCGACATAAATGAGGCGCAGCTTTCCCTTTCGATGGGGCGAAAATGGACGCTCCGACGCACGGATCTTCATAAATGTCGCCCTTAATGTTTAGGTCAGGTAAATTTGTTAGCCAATCGAGCACAGTGATACTGCGGTTAATACACAGGGTACCGGTACTTTTGGCAGTGTGGGCAGGTGCAAGGTCCTACTGGAAATTAAAATCAACATCTCTATAAAACTGGTAGATTTCCTGTGACCTTGGACATGATAAATTTGCACTGTTTGACTAATTACAAAAAAAAAATAAAAAAAGCTATATGCCATTTAAACCTGTCCCATCCTGTCATGAAATCTGAGGAAGTGCGATTTTGCACGTAACTTCTGCCAATAAACACGGTGTTTTTTCCTTTTTCTATTTAACCCCTTAAGGACCCAGCCTGTTTTGACCTTCCTGACACAGCCCTATTTTTGAAATCTGACATGTGTCCAATTTATGTGAGAATAACTTTTGACCCTTTCACCTATCCATGTGATTCAGAGATTGTTTTCTCGTGACACATTGTGCTTTAAGTTAGTAAGAAATTTTTATCCATACAATCCTTGTTTGTTTGTGAAAAATATCAAAATTTCATGAAAATTTGGAAAAATTAGCGATTTTTAAGTTGCAAAACTTCTGCGTGCAAGACAGATAATTATTCACCACAAAATAGTTTATAACTAGCATCTACCATATGTCCACTATAGGTTGGCATCATTTTTTAAATGTCTTCTTTTATTTTACGACATTAGAGGGCTTAGAAATTTAGTAGTAATTTCTCACATTTTCAAGAAAATTTGCAATATACATTTTTTTAGGGACCACTCCAGTTCTGACGTGGCTTTGAGGGGCCTGCATGTTAGATATCCCCATAAGTGATGCCATCTGAGAAACTAGACCCCTTAACGTATTTACAACACTATTTAGGAAGTTTGATAACCCTTCAGATATTTCACAGAAATTAAAGCAAAGTGGAGGTGAAATTTCAAAATTTCACTTTTTTTTTTGCAGATTTTCAATATTTATCCATTATTCACTGGAATACGGTAAATGTGACTAGGTAAATGCAACTTAATATAAATTTTCCCCCAGGTCTGCCGTTTTTAGAGATATCCCATATGTGGCCCTAGTACATTATTTGCCTCACCCGTAAGGCCCAGAATAGGAGGAGCACCTACTATACTCTGGGGTCTCATTTTCAATACGATTTTATTTAGGCGCCATTTCAGGTTTGGGGACACCCTAAGGTGCTAAAACTTAATAAACACCCCTAAATAGACCGCATATTGGAAACTACACCCCTTAATGAATATATCCAGGGGTGCATTGAGTATATAGACCCCACAGGTGATTCACAAATTTTTTTTAGCATAAGGCTGTGAAAATTAAAAAAAATTTTTTTTCAATAATCTGAAATTTTAGCTTAAAATGTTTCATATATACAAGGAATCCTGGAAAAAAGAACCCTAAAACTTTGTTAAGCAATTTCTTCCAAGTTCGGCAATACCCTACATGTGGGTGTAAACTTCTGTTTGGGCGCATGGCAGGGCGTACAAGGGAGGGAGCGCTATTTGGCTTTTGGAACACAGATTTTGGTGGGGCCATGTCACATTTGCAAAGCCCCCAAAGTAGCAGAACAGGCGAAACCTTCCAGAAGTCGCCCCATTTTGGATTCAACACCCATCAGGGATCTCATCTAGGGGTGTACTGTGCATTTTGGATGCACAGGTGTTCCATAGTTTTTTTTTAGCATTGGGCAATGAAAATGGGGGGAAAAACGCAGTTCGGTCATTGTTTTTTGAGTTTCAATTTTACAGCATTCGCCGTGCAGTGTAAATGATGTGATAACTTTACTATGGGGGTCGGTACAATTACAATGATATAGATTTTATATAGTTTTTTCTGTTTTATTACTTTTACACAGTAGAAATACGTCTATAAAAAATTGCGTTTTTATGTTGTCCTATTCTGACAGCCATAACTTTTTTATTTTGCTGTGTGCAGAGCTGTGTATGGGCTTGTTTTTTGCGGGATGAGTTGAAGTTTTTATTGGTACCATTATGGGGTGCATATGATGCTATTATCACTTTTTATTAAGGTTTTTCTGAGATGTTTTGAACAAAATACAGCAATCTTGGTAGTGTTTTTTATTTTTATTTTTTATAGCGGTCACTGTACGGTATATATGACATGGTAGCTTTACTCAGCAGGTCAATACGATTACACCGATACCCAATTAGTATATTTTTTTATGTTTTACTGCTTTTATACAATAAAAACACTTTTATTCAACCAGGAAAATACGTTTTTGCATCGCCATAGTCTGAGAGCCATAACTTTTAAATTTTTCTGTGCTTGGAGCTGTGTAGGGACTTGTTTTTTTGCGAGATGAGTTGACGTTTTTATTAGTATCATTTTTGGGGGGACAAGGCTTTTTGATCGCTTTTAAATCCATTTTTTGGAGGCCAGGGTGAAGAAAATACTGCAATCCTAGTAGTGTTTTTTATTTTTATTTTTAACAGGGCTCACCGTGCAGTATCTGTGATAAGTTAGCTTTACTCTTTGGGTCGCTACGATTATGGCGATACCCTATTTATATAGTTTTTTTATGTTGAAGCACTTTAAAAAAAAAGAAAAGTGTTTTTAGTGTGTAAAACAATATTTATGCATCGCTATCTTCTGAGAGCTATACATTTTTTATTTTTCCGTATACAGAGCTGTATAAGGACTTTTTTTTTGCGGGATGAACTGACGTTTTAATTGGTACAACTTTGGCGTTTCTAGGAGTTTTTGATCGCTTTTTATTCCATTTTATGTGCTGCGGGATGAACAATAATCTTAATTCTGTGATTGTTTTTTTTTTTTTTTTTTTTACGGCGTTCACCATACGGGTTAATTAACATGACAGATTTATAGGGCAGGTCGTTACGCACGCGGCAATATGAAATATGGGTACTTTATTTTTTTTTTATTTTTTTTTGGGCCGATTGGCGTTTGTAAAGGGGAAAAGGGCGGTGTATATATTTTATTTTTCGTGTTTGTGTTTTACTTGTTTTTCACTTTTTTTTACTTTTTTTCACTTTTTCACATTTTTATTTTACTTTCCCCATAGGGGATTTGAATGAGAGATCTTTAGATCTCTCATTCAATAGGAATCAGTGCATAGCTTGTTGCTATGACTGGTTCCTATGACAACTGTCAGTCACGATGCCGGGACATGCCCACAGGGCACGGCCGGGCATCGTGACGTCACAGACAACCCGGAAGGCATTCTCTGCCTTCCGTGCTGTCTCTCAGAGGGCAGGAGCTGCACGGATCGCCCGATCCGTGCGCTGCTGCCGCCGACAGAGACGCAGGAGGAGCGATCTCCTCCTGCGTCTCCCTTAGTTATTGCGGGGCCGACGCTGCGGGATGTCAACTGTAATATACAGCTGACACCCGCGCCGATCGCGCGAACTCTGCTTTAGAGTTCGCGCGATCCTCAGGACGTATCCATACGTCCAGGAGCGTTCACCCCCAAACGACCTGGACGTATGGATACGTCTAAGGGCGTTAAGGGGTTAACATTGTCACTGCACTTTTGTCATAGTCACTGCGCTACTTTGCAACCACAAAGTTGTTAGCTTTTTAGTGGGCCAACTATCAGGGCGTGTTCACACGGCATAGGTCAAATACGATTTGTCCTGTTTTGCGCCCGTCCCCACGGCTGCGGGGGACGGCTTTTCTCCGCAATGAGCGGAGAAAAGCCCTCCCTCTTCACATTGAAAAGCACAGATTCTGTCCGAAAACCGGACGGAAGATGGTGCTTCTACAATGTTTTGCCACCGGACCGCCGGCGGCAAAACCGCCCGACGGGAAATCCGTGCAGTGGGGACTGCTGCACGGGTTTTCCATAGAGCACAATTGTGCTAATTTTCGGCCGGTTTTTCAGGCGGTCTGCAAAACCGCAAACTGGCTGAAAAACCGGCTGAAAAACTGTGCCGTGGGGACATGCCCATAAGATTTTACTCGGTTTTACTCATCTTCCCCTGCACCCCTCCACTTGGAAGGACCAGGACATTGGAACCAGCAGCGAGCTCCTTACCGGGTGACACCGGTATATCACCTTATAGAGAGTTGTGCCTCCTTCATCAGCACAACAGCACCAGGTGAGCAGATACAGTCATACTTTCTTATTACCATTGGTGTGCCACTGTAATACACAACGGTGCGCTACCGTATCGGCTTTTCTTTCACCTGTTACCTTCATACAGATTGACTGGACAGGACAGTAGTAGACAGGAGTAGAATGACAGCACTTGGGGTTGAACACTCGCTCAGCAGTGAGTGTGTGTGGTTACTAAACAGCGACGAGACGGACAGTAGCTGCCTGAGAGAGGAGGTGATGTCTGAGCATGTGTGGCCAGGACTGAGGAGCTCTCATCACTGGTAGAATCCCCTATATACGAGCTGTACACTATGGATCACTAAGGTAGCAGCTAAAACAAAAATGGTACAGAATTTTTAATAGTGATCAATGGAGAAAAAATGTTTATTAATTAATTGTAAAGCTTCCCATATCAATTTTACTTTGTAGCAAAATTCCTTTGACGGAGATGAGAGGCAAACAAGTGTCAGCTCAGACCATTTGTAAACATTTACCTCAGCGTGGTCTGCGTGCTAGGCAACCGTCAAGGGTACCTGACCTGGCTGATGTATAGTGCTCTCCTTAACGTCTCCAGCATTGTTGGCAGTCATAATTTCTGCTCTAAGTGAATCGACTTTGATCACTGAACAGCACCACTGCTAACTTGTCCAGCGTAGATTGTCACAGCGTAGAGTTTCACAATAATTTCCACATCCTAGTGTCATGGCTGTGCCTCCATTGTTGAAATCTAGTGAGCGAGTTATATTATGCGTACCATAAGCCCTGATCAATGATAATAAGTTGTTCCCCTTCAAAGTTTGCAGGTAACGGATTATTGCTTCCTCCTTTCCTGCCTTAAATACTGTTCATACTTAGCTTGTAATTGAATCACTCTGAACAGTAGAACGATTCAGTATCATTGTCTTCTCACTGTGGGTGCCATCTCCCTGGATCTCTGCCTTAGTACGGAGCTCCTGGTTGCTAGGGATGCATCAGGGAGTTTTGCTGTGCTTTCGGGTCCCACTATGGTTACGTCACTACCAGTGCACTTTCACACACACATAAGACGGCAGGCAGGGTTTCTCTGATGTCTCTTGCCGGCGCAGTATTATATGCTGCTCACACAGTGTCACACAAAGGTGTTTTATGGCTTAGGAGGAACCAAACATCATGAATAGAGGTGATTAGATACATAAATCAATTTGTTTTTGGACACTATTCTTATAGCTGGTGGTAAATATTGTTAAGCTGGGCTTATTCTGGATTCTATTTCTGCCCCAACAGCTCCCTTTAGCCAGGTCAGAAGCTGGTCTCACATGTAGTCTAAGTGAGGTAAAGTGTATTAGTGCCTCCCATGGGATTTTTGGTCTGAACAACAGAGGGCTTGATCGCTTGTACACCTTTCCGCATTATTTTCTGCATTATTTTTAGCTGTGTCTAAATTGTTAAGCAGTAGGAATCTGAGCTGGCTTCGATCTCTGCTGTTAGCAGGCAGGTCCACTGCAATACTCAGCCAGAACCTGCCGCCTATGTAGCAGACTCAGTGACTCTCAAAGCTCCTTACCTCCAACCTCTAACTGTTCTTACAATAGCACAATGGACTGAACTGAATGGATGTCTGTCTTTTTCTCGTCCTCACAAACTATGTAATTCAATAACTATTTTTTATTAAAAAATAAAATAATTTTTTGTCTTACTTTAAAAAAAAAGTATCACACCTTGTCAGGAAGGCCCACGGCCACTTGAGGGTCAACAGCCTGGCTTGGGGTGTATTTGTGACGCTACGCTCCCCCAAGGGATACGCAATTTCAGCCAGATACAGTTTCACAGTTAACCACTGTCAACACGGGCACAGGAAAACCCAGGGAGTGCAAGGGGATAACACTGTCGCCCACAACCCTGAATGGCTGAGAGAGATCTGTTTACCCGCACCGATGAAACAGAACTCTGCCAGCCCGGTAGACTGCCTCCACTTCCTCTTTAGTTATAAGGAACCTGCCTTGGGTAGAAATATTTTAGAGACCGAGAATACGGACATGTGAGTTCAGCTTGATCGGGACAACAGACCAGCTCAGGATCAAAGTTTAATATTTGAATTGCCTTATGAGTGCACTAGACAAACAATACATACATAAGGTTACAACTATATATATAATGGTCACAGGTGCAAATACAGATAAAATATGGCCCCTTTGAGGCTACTTCCATTTCAGATGTCTCCTTGTAACGTGGGGCATGGGCTTTGATCTGATTTATTAACTGAAACTGAACTGGTGCAGCTTCTACTAGCAGACGAGGGATAAGGCGCCGTCTCTTTTCTGACACTTAGTATGGTAAGTAAAGTTACACTTTGCTTATCTAGAACAGCTCGTTTGTCTAGTGGCTGCTGTAGTATGTTCATCGGTTAATTGTTAGGTCACGCTGACAGGCAACGAGTCGGCCCATGCTATTGAACCTATGACGTATCAAATTAAATCCTTGTGGGTATTTTCTGTTTTATGTGTATTGAATGTTTTGAAACTGATTGAAGGCAAAGCTGGGAGAACAAGGTGTTAAGTCAGCTGAGGAGCAGAGTGGAAAGCCCGAGAGGCGCTCTGTGATTTATGACAATTTCCCCAGGGAAGATAAGGGGGGAGTTCTGAGTCTTCGCGGTGGATGAGAGAGGGTTCAGCGGGCTGGGAAAAAAAAAAAAAAAAAGAAAACATCTTGGGAAAAAAGAGAATTCATTGGCAGTTGGAGTTATGAATTCAAGCTTTTCCTTGGTGGAGAGGAAGGCTGGGACAGCTAGTCTGAAAATTGGTTTCTATAATATTTGATACAGGTCTGTCTTGTGTGTCCTGTATATGTAAACAGAGTTGGAACAAAGGAGTTAAAAAGTGTCTGTATGTGAGTTTGGGTTTGGTGCTTTTAGGGCCCCCCTGCGGGTTTTTAGGGGGAAACTAAAAAAAGTAAGATCTGATCTCATGTTTGATAAAACAGTTGCTAACGGGTGCCCTGCCCCCCGTGTTGGGTCGCAGGCACACCGCAACGCCCGGTCCCCTGCTGGGGCAGGTGCCGCACCGGCGGCTTGGTCCCACTTACCTCGCCACCTCCTGTTTCGTCCCGGCGCCGTCCTGCTCCCGGCCAGGGCACGCGCGCCCCCTAGTCACGGCGCGGCACTACATCAAAATTTTAAGGGGGAAAGCACGCAGGGATTGGTCTCCCCTGGTGTTTGCCCTATTTAAGCTCTGCCCCTTCCTTTGGGACATTGCCAAATCGATAGTGCCTGTGCCTAGAGAGGAAGCGTTCCCAAAGGCCTTGTTCTGTTTTTACCTAACCGTACCTTCTGCCTCCCCTTGCCCACGAACCATAGCCCCCTATCCGCCCTTCTTCCTGTCCTACACGACCCGTTTCATGATTGTAACGCGCAACCCCCCCGGTGCCACCCAAGCAAGTCCAAATCGGGGTTTAGAACCGGGGAAGTAATCCGCCGAAAACAAGTCCATCCCGCTTTGGGGGGGCTCTGGTGAAAAACCGACCTATTTTTAGACCCGCCCCCGGGGCGTGGCTTACATCATCGCTTGTGGTGGTTCAGGGGATCCACTACCACATCCGTTATAACAGTAAGTGCAGTGATGGGACAACAAGGTTCAAGATACAGTGAGGCGAAGAGAGCTGAAAGAATTACCGGACCCTGAGAAAAAACCCCTATCCCCTATTACAGGAAGATACCCAGGCTCAAAAATTACCAGCCACTTGAAAGATTTATGGTCCTTGTCAGAATTAAAGCAGGGTTCAGACGGGCTCTTGGGCCAAATCCCCACAAGCCGTCAAGAATGGATGCGATCACTGCGCCTCCAGATGAAATTTTAAAACATGATGAAGGGATTAAAAAATTGGAGGGAAAACCATGACATGTGCAGATTTTTTCTCTGCTCTGGGATTTCCTTGAAAACCACACGCTCGGATGCTGCCAGGAACAAATTTAAAATGGCCTCGGGGACTCTAGAAAACTGTGGATGGTCGGCTATAGAGATGGGGTGTTTTATTGCAAAAAGGCCGAGTACACCTCCCTTTCGGGATATATGTGGGATCAATGCCCCCCCGTGAGGGTGGCCAACGTAGTAGGCCCCGGGACTTAAAAAGCCAAGACCCCCGCTTACTTCTTGAACTGCAACAGGCAGGACACTGGTCCCCGAAAAACAAGAAGAGGGGGAAAAATAAAGCAGAAAATCGGGCCCCCTTCCGATGTCGGTATTTTCCTGAAGCCCGGCATTCATAGGACGGGGATATCCCCCCTCTCATGAAAATTTCTGGTAGAGGCAGTGAAGGGACAACTCCCTTTCCCCTTTGATGAAGTTGGTTAGATTTTTTCCCCAGCAGCTGAAAAACCCTATTGCCATTCCTGCCACATCCCAGACTCCCGAAGCCTTCCCACCTTTGGGGGGGAAAGGGAAGGACATGCCTTTTGGGGCCCTAGCACAGGCCCATGCAGCCAAACAACTATTTGGGGGGTAATACTATGAAAGACGGCCCCAGCTGCAAGGGAAAGGGCCCTTTCAGTTTAAAGTGTTTTGCAGCCCCAATGCTGCTGGAAAAAACACGATATTGTAGTTGGGACCTCCTTTCATCCTTCTGGCTCCATGACTTCTCCTCTTTTTAACCGTGACTTTCTCATCAGGTGTTCAGGCTTCAGTGTTCTCTCCCCGCCGGATACCGTCACTTTTTGCGCTGTTGTGTTCTTAATGTAGCCACCTTACTTCACCCTTTTCAAGGGGGGGGAAAGAAATAAAAGGAATCGAAGAATCCGGGGGTTTTATGAAAAGAGCCTGTTGCTTTGGAATGAATAAATGGAGACCGTTTATTTCCCCCCGTACATGAGACCCGCCCCTTTAAAAACCCCCGGGGGGGTTTTTTTTTTGTGATGGATCCAGATTTGAGACAGTGCAGGGACAAATTTAACAAAAGGGATAACCGTGACCACATCACACGCAGGTTGGAACAAGAAGACTGCCCTTGCATAAGTCAGCCCAAGAAGCGGGGAGCATGACGTTTGGCAGAGGGCAAAACGGGCCCAAAATTAACGGCCAAGTGCTTTTTGGGTCACCCCCTGACTTTGGGGCCTATTGGGAAAACACAAGGATTTTCACGGCGGGGAACCCCCGTGAAACAGGGGCAAGCCATTCAGGTTGTCCTGCTTTTTGGGGGCCTGCTGCCACGGACAGTGGCTATACTGAAAAAACAAAGGGAATGGGGAACTGAATACAGAAGACGAAACCATTGGCTAACAAGCCCCAAACAGGCCGCGGGGGAAAAGGGGGAAAACAATTTTTACCCCCCCTTCATTTGGTGAGGAGGGAAAAATTGCACCCAAAATGCAAGGGTATTCTGGCCAAGATCAGGAAAAGCCTGCTGGGGGAAAAAGGAAGCTGGAAAAAGAAGGGAGCCAAGAAGAACAAGAAGACGGTCTATTGGAGTAGGGAGGGGGGCCCCCCCTTGCCATGGGCGCTATCCCCTTTAGGCAATGGGGACATGGAACGGGATTCTGAAACACAGGCTAAAAAAGGCAAAAGAAACGGGATGCCCTGGCCAGACACCTGCCCATAGCTGGTTAAGCAGGCACACGCCCCCGGGGGGAGTTAGCTCTCTTTCCCATGAGATCCGTTAGGCATGCCCCAAGGCTAGTTGATATTTTTCCCCTCACAGTTTAGCTAAAAACGATGCATGACCCCCTTATGTGACTGCATGCTTAAAATTGTCACTAATGCATTCTAGAGTTTTCTTTCCATTCCAGATCCAGACCAGACTTGCGCTCATTGCTGCTATGTAGCCATGTAAAATTTTGGGTAGCTGGTGGGGGCTCTGGGGCAGAGTAGTCCCACTGGAGCAGATTGGTTCTTTTCCTTTTGGGTTTTAAAGGGAATTAACCCCGTGGGGAGGCTGGGTATAATGTCCCTTTTGTCTCCCATTCCCACATTTTCCCCACCTTTGGGTTACCCCTTGATGGGGCACGTGTCTTTCCCTTTTTAACCCTAAAATTAACTAGTAAGCACGCCGGAGATGGGGGACAAAGAATTTGTGTTAAAAAACCCCAGAGCCAAGGTTTCGGGGCCTACCAAACCCGCTGACCAAACCCATCTGTCATGGTGGGAGGGAAAAACCCCAAATTGGGTCCACGCTTCGCACTGCAAGAGTGCTTTTTGCCCGGGGAAAGAAACAGATGCTGCGTTTACGAGTTTAAATAGTTTTGTTGCTTTAACTCTTGGTCAGAACCCCCTGGATATATTACTTTTTAATGGGCGAAATTTCTGGGGGCGCCCGGGGTACTACTGGGGTCAAATGGGTTGAAAACCCCCGGGGATGATGGGGATTTTAGGGCCAAAAGATGCCCTTTAAAAGGAAAATAAACAGGAAAAAAAAAACCCCCCCCAAATGACAAGATGAGTTAACAAAAACTGGAGCCTGTCAAGAACAGGGGGAAAATTTAGGTGAAAACATGGGCCCCTTTAAACCTTTAACCCTTTAAAAAAATCAAGAGACTGATGGAGGCATATATTCCCCGGGAGCACACATACGCGGGGGGGGGCACGGGGATTTTGAGAGACGATCCAGTTGAAAGATATGAATACAGACCCAGAGAAATGGTTGGGAGTCCCAGCACCCACACCAGCAAACCCACTTATGCCCCATGTACAGACTTTTCAGAGCATGACAGCCATAGCTGATCCCACCTCTGAGGACACCATGAGGGTAGAGACCAGGTTCTCAGATAAGAACTTGTGGCTGGAATGGGTTAAGTATACAGCTAACAGGCACAATAAAACAAACTGTTATGTCTGCTCAGCCGCTAGGCCCCATATGGGCACTGTCCCTCTAATTATTCCTGTATCCACCACAAACCACACTGACTGTGAGGAATGAAAGGCCAAGTACCCGATCACCAAAAAAACAACGAGGCCAGGGGTTTGGATTACAGTCTACACAGGTAATTACACCTGCTATAAATGTAGTATGGGAAATGGCAGATTCCTGTGTAACTTTACCACCAAAGGGTACTGCTCCACATATAGTAACATCAGTAGCAACAAGAGAAAGTTTATTGGGTTAATAAAAAAACTATAAACCAACTTAGTTTTCAGTCGGTTTATTTAAGGATAAAAAGTATACAGACCTGCAATACGTTTCGTGGATATTTCTCTCTCCGCTTCTTCAGGCATAACAATACTGACAAAACACTTAGTGGGGCACCGGAAACAAGACATAACTTGAAGCAATACATCACTTTAACAACACAAAACAAAACAAAACAAAACATAACAAAAACAAAAAAGATAATAACATGAAGCAAAATTACACGGAACCAGAATCCATCAAGGTAAAACCATTTAAAACATACTATAAATATATAAATATAAACATATATCTAAAACTTGATCTAAAAAATCACAGATAAAATTACTTATATGTGTCCAATACTCTTAACCTAGTCCAACGCATCCCGAATTTCATTTATACCATGTGGATTAATTGTATTAAGTTTGTATATCCAAAACATTTCCCGTGTAGCTAATTTGTTATAACAATCGGGATTCTCGGTATCTATTTTTTCAATTGGTTGGACTGAAAAACTTGGTTCAATTCCAGGGTGTTTTTCTAAAAAATGCTGATGTAAGCTGTGAATGAGTTTTTTGTGTCTTACATTAAAACGATGATTAATAATACGTCTCGATAATTTCATAGTGGTTTTTCCCACATACTTCATCCACAGAAACAAGTTAATACATATACAATGAATGAGGATGCACAAGTTAAATGGGTCTTAGGAAAAACTTCACCTGTATTGTAAGAACAAAATTTTTTTTCACTAATGATCATTTCACAACATTTGCATAATATATGACCACATGGGTACGATCCTACTATTTTTATATGTTCCGCAACCTTATTCACCTTGCTATGTTGTTTTAATCTCGACGGAGCAATTTTATTTTTAATAGTCGCTGCTCTTCAGAAAGATAATTGGGGCTTATCTGGTAAAATCTCATGAAATACTGGGTCCAGTTTCAAAATATCCCAGTGTTTATTAAGAAGCTGTCTAACCTCATTATGTTGGGAGCTAAAAGTAGTAATGAACCTAAAATTATTATCAACCCCTTTTTTTGCGGTTTCTCATTAGATGGATCTAAATATTGACTTTGTGTTTGACAAACTCGCTAGTTTTATTGCTTCCTGAATCAAAAGATCAGGATAACCTTTCTGCTTAAATTTATTTGTAAGTAAATCAGATTGTTCTTTGAAATCCACATGTAAAGTGCAATTTTTTCTGATAAGACGGTACTGACCGTACGGGATCTTTCTTATCCAACCACGATAGTGGTTGGTTTGAAAAGATAAATAGCTATTTGAGTCCATGGCTTTAAAATTTGTTTTAGATACTATTTTATTGTCTTCAATAAATAGACATAAATCAAGGAACACTATTTTCTCTCTACTATTATTTTCTGTAAAAGAAATACCCCAGGAATTATTGTTTAAAAAACTCATAAAATCTTTAATTTAATTCTCAGTACCCTCCAAAATAAAAAGCAGATTGTCAATGAAACGTTTATAAAAGCGTATTCTCTTAAAACACGGATTGAAATCAGAGTCAATAAAAACATTTTCAAAAGCTCCCATAAAAAGGTTGACAAAGGGTGGGGCAAATTTCGTCCCCATCGCAGTGCCAACCTGCCGGTGAAAGTGGGAGTGGTTATACTCAAAAAAAATTTTTTTTTAAATCATTTCTAGAACATCAATTAAAAAACGCTTAAAATGTGAAGATGAATTAAAATCACTATCTAAAAAAGTAAACACCGCCTCAAGTCCCAAAGTATGGCAAATATTTGTATATAATGAAGAGACATCACATGTGAGAAAAATATAATTAGAATCCCAATTAAAATTTACAAGTTCACGAAGCACTGAGTCTGAATCTTTAATATAACTTTTAAGGTCCATCACATAAGGTTGCAAGTAAAGATCTATGAAATTAGATAAATTAGATAATAAAGATCCTATTCCCGAAATAATAGGTCTACCTGGGCGGTTTGTTTGATTCTTATGCACTTTAGGCAGGTGGTAAAAGTGTGGTGTAGTGAGGTTTTTTATTAATAAAAACAGTTTTTCATTTTTGTCAATTACACCCAAGTCAAATGCATGATTAATAAACTCATTAAAACTTTTTTGTAAATTATCATACACACTTGAACCTACCTTTTTATAATAAAAAGTGTCATTAAGAATTTTTAAGGCTTCAGCATGATAATCTTCATAATTTTGTATTACTACAGCCCCCCCTTTATCCGCACTTCTTATCACAATATTGCTGTTATCCATTAAAGTAATCAAAGCTTTTTTTCTCGCTCTGTGATAAATTTTGTTTTTTGGGGAGAGATTTTTTCATTTTTCTAAGGTTCCGTAACACGGAAGGTTTCGGAACATGGAAGACCTTAATATAGTTACCCTGGGATTGTACAGGATAAAATTTTGATTTTGGTTTCACCTTAGAAGTTCTTCCTGCCGGTGTATTATCACATTCATCTGTAATATCACTTCCAACTTCCTCATGTTCTATAATATCAGTTTCCGGATTTTCAACTGTTTTATCAGCATTTTTATTTCTAATAAAAAAAATCTCTGCAATGTCAACTTTCTAATAAACCTCTCTATATCTATAAATATAGTGAAGTCATCAGCTTTATTGTCAGGGCTAAAATTGCGACCTTTTTGAAGTAGTTTTATTTCACTTTCTTCCAATTGATAATCCGATAAATTATAGATTTTTATAAGACCTTTTATCTGGACATTGCTCTTGTTTTTGGTTCCAATTGCCCTTTTTTGTTGTCTGAGTTTGATTCTGTACCTAACTTTACTCTGCTGCCCCCTGCAAACCCTTCCCGAAAATTTCTTATTTTCGCTGATGTTTGTACCTGGACATGCAGCGTATCCTCTGCTGTCCTGTGTACGTTTAAAGTTGGATTTAAACCTAAAAAAGAAAAAATTGCTCCGGTAGTACGAAAGAAACAGTTTAATGACGTAGTTAAATCTTTACCATATAAAAAAAACTTTTTCTTATCCTAATAGTAGAAAGGATTTTAATGGATCTGGTTTTAATAGATTTCATAGAAAAAGTTCTTCAGATGAAGTCTTTAAACCAAGAAGAAATAGTAATAGAGTCAGATCATTTCACAACTCCAATTGGATGAGAAATATGAAAATGTTAGAGAATAAAATAGAGGATTTAATCCAAATAAAAATACACTTTTACCTTCGTGCACATAAAAAGATGTAGAAACTTGTGAAAAAATGTTTATACCGGTGGTGGAAAGTGAGCTATTTGATGATTTTACTCTACATAACGAGTCAGTGTACTCGGGTTTACCTATTGTATTAAAAATTCTTCTTTAAAAATAATTGAGTCTAGTTCCTTACATATACCCCCTAGTGGGATAGTAAATTTAGAGGACAACAGTTCGGTGGCATCTTCCCTTTTAGGAAATATAAGTTGCACATTAGAAATACATATAAGTAGTGGCAACACATATTAAATAATTCACAGGTTCAAGTTAGTGAATCATTAGGGAATAATAGAGTAAATGTTCAGGCACCTTTACAGTTAGACACAATAGTGAATGGTCCATCTATAGAAGGTGAAGGGAATCCAGCAGTGATTAGTTCATCTATAGAGAAGGAAACAAAAATTTACCGCTAATGATATTTTCCCTTAAACCCAAAAATTACCCTCTGGGGTTGCCACGAAGTGAAGGAAAAGTACCAAAAAATATTACATCCAAATTTTATCTTTTTTTTTAGGGTTAAATCCAACTTTTAAACATACCAAAAAGGACGCAAGGAAAACATGTATGCCGGAAACAAACATCCGAAAAAAAAAAAAATTTGAGAAGGTGATGCGGGGGGCAGCAGAGTAAATTTGGGTTACAGAATAAAAATCAACAAAAAAAAAGGAAAAATTTGGGAACCAAAAACAAGACAATTCCAATAAAAGGGGTCTTATAAAAATCTATAATTATTGGTTTACAATGTAAAAAGTGAAAAAAACTACAGTCGGGCCAAAAGTTTTGAGAATGATAAAAAATGTTAATTTTTACAAACTCAACTCATCGTTTTTTAAAATGGGAATTGCAAATACTCCAGAAAGTTATAAAGATGATCACTTAACGCAATTAATTGCAAATCAATATTGCCTAAAAATGAACTTTTTTTCCCCCCCAAAAAACATTTTTAACTTCATTGCAGGGCCCCTTAAAAGGACCACAACATTTTTTTCAGTATTGCTCCCTTTAAAACAGTGTGGGGGTTTAAAGGGCGGGCTGGAGATCAATCTTCATGATTAAAAAGAATCACACCACTGACACCCTGGGGCTGGCATCATTTTTTCCCTTCTGTTAACCATGTTTTTCTCTAAAGAAACACGTGCAATCATCATTGCACTGCACAAAACTGGCCTAACGGGAAGAGTATCACAGCTAGAAAGATTGCACTCATCAACAATCTATCGCATCATCAAGGAATTCAAGGAAGAGAGGTTCCATTGTTGCCAAAAAGGCTCCAGGGCGCCAAGAAAGACCAGCAAGCGCCAGGACCGTCTCTTAAAAGTGTTTCAGCTTTCGGAATCGGGCTACCAGCAGTGCAGAGCTTGCTCAGAATGGCAGCAGGCAGGTGTGAGTGCATCTGCACGCACTGTGAGGCGGAGACTCATGGAGCAAGGCCTGGTGTCAAGGAGGGCAGGAAAGAAGCCACTTCTCTCCAGAAAAAACATCAGGGACAGACTGATATTTTGCCAAAGGTACAGGGAGTGGACTGCTGAGGACTGGGGTAAAGTCATTTTCTCTGATGAATCCCCTTTCGAATGTTTGGAACATCTGGAAAACAGCTTGTTCGGAGAAGACAAGGTGAGCGATACCACCAGTCTTGTCTCATGCCAACTGTAAAGCATCCAGAAACCATTCATGTGTGGGGTTGCTTCTCAGCCAAGGGAATCGGCTCTCTAACAGTCTTGCCTAAAAACACATCCATGAATAAAGAATGGTACCAGAATGTCCTCCAAGAGCAACTTCTCCCAACCGTCCAAGAGCAGTTTGGTGATCAACATGCCTTTATCCAGCATGATGGAGCACCTTGCCATAAAGCAAAGGTGATAACTAAAATGGCTCAGGGAACAAAAACATAGAGATTTTGGGTCCATGGCCTGGAAACTCCCCAGATCTTAAACCCATTGAGAACTTGTGGTCAATCATCAAGAACGTTGACAAACAAAAACCAACAAATTGAGACAAAAATGCAAGCATGATTGTGCAAGAATGGTCTGCTATCAGTCAGGATTTGGTCCAGAAGTTGATTGAGAGCATGCCAGGGAGGATTGCAGAGGTCCTGAAGAAGAAGGGTCAACACTGCAAATATTGACTTGCTGCATTAACTCATTCTAACTGTCAATAAAAGCTTTTGTTAATCATAATTGATTGCACTTGTATTTCTGTATGTGATAAAAACATCTGACAAACACACAAAAACCAGAGGGCAACAGATCATATGAAAATATAATATTTGTGTCATTCTCAAAACTTTTGGCCATGACTGTACTTCAAAAAGGTCGCAATTTTAGCCCCAACAATAAAGCTGATGACTTCACTATATTTAAAGATATAGAGAGGTTTATTAGAAAGTTGACATTGCGGAGATTTTTTTATTAAAAATAAAAATGCTGATAAAACAGTTGAAAATCCGGAAACTGATATTATAGAACATGAAGAAGTTAGAAGTGATATTACAGCTGAATATGATAATACACCGGCAGGAAGAACTTCTAAGGTAAAACCAAAATCAAAATTTTATCCTGTACATTCCCAGGGTAACTATATTAAGGTCTTCCACGACTTAGTGTTACGGGACCTTAGAAAAATTAAAAAATCTCTCCCCAAAAAACAAAATTTATCACAGAGCGAGAAAAAAGCTTTGATTACTTTAACGGATAACAGCAATATTGTGATAAGAAGTGCGAACAAAGGGGGGGCTGTAGTAGTACAAAATTATGAAGATTATCATGCTGAAGCCTTAAAAATTCTTAATGACACTTTTGATTATAAAAAGGTAGATTCAAGTGTGTTGGATTACAAATATCCCGTACGGTCAGTACCGTCGTATCAGAAAAAATTGCACTTTAGATGTGGATTTCAAAGAACAATCTAATTTACTTACAAATATATTTAAGCAGAAAGGTTATCCTGATCTTTTGATTCAGGAAGCAATAAAACGAGCGTGTTCTCAAACACAAAGTCAATATTTAGATCCATCTAATGAGAAACTGCAAAAAAATGTGATTGATAATAATTTTAGGTTCATTACTACTTTTAGCTCCCAACATAATGAGGTTAGACAACTTCTTAATAAACACTGGGACATTTTGAAACTGGACCCAGTATTTCATGAGATTTTACCAGATAAGCCCCAATTAACTTTCCGAAGAACAGCGACTATTAAAAAATAAAATTGCTCCGCCGAGATTAAAACAACATAGCAAGGTGAATAAGGTTGCGGAACATATAAAAATAGTAGGATCATACCCATGTGGTCATATATTATGCAAATGTTGTGGAATGATTATTAGTGACAAACATTTTTGTTCTTACAATACTGGTGAAGTTTTCCCTATTAAGAACCATTTAACTTGTGCATCCTCATTCATTATGTATGTATTAACTTGTTTCTGTGGGATGCAGTATGTGGCAAAACCACTATGAAATTATCGAGACATATTATTAATCATCGTTTTAATGTAAGACACAAAAAACTCATTCACAGCTTACCGCGGCACTTTTTAGAAAAACATCCTGGAATTAAACCCAGTTTTACAGTCCAACCAATTGAAAAAATTGATACTGAGAATCCCGATTGTCATATTAAATTAGCTACATGGAAAATGTTTTGGATAGACAAACTAAAAAATTTTAACCATAGGGTATAAATAAAATGGGGATCGTTGGACGGGGTTAAAAGTTTTTGGAACATATAATAATTTTATCTGTGTTTTTTTTAGATCAATTTTAGATATATTATAATCTTAGTATGTTTAAATGGTTTTACCTTGAGGTTTCGGGTTTTCTGTGAAATTTTGTTTATGTTATTATCTTTTTGTTTTTGTTTGTTTTGTTTAAGTGAGTTTTCTTCAAGATATGTCTTTTTTCCGGTACCCCCCTACTAAGAATTTTGTCTATTGTTATGCCTGAGAACGGAGAGAGAAATATCCCCCAAAAAAGCGTTCCCAGATTTTATACTAGTTGGGTTTTTAAGTTTTTTTTATTTAACCCCAAATTTTCTTTAGCGTCACGGGTTAAACTTTTTTCAAACACAATTTTTGTGTTTAACTTTCTCTATACCCACCAGATCGGGAAAAGGGCGAGGGGACGTGAGGATTCCTGGGCTGCTTTTATGGGGTTTCCTCCGGTTCACACAGGAGCTTGATTATACCCAAATTTTCAAGCCGGGGGTGTACCAATGTTATATAGCTCAGAAAGGTTCGCAACCTTATGTTTCATCTACCTTTTTAATTTATAACGCCCATGCGCTTTTGTTTTGTCCTCTTTCCCCTTTTTTTCCCCAGGTCTTTTTTCAGCAGAGTTCGGTTACTCTTTTTGATCATAGCAACAAATTTTAAACAAAACTCCCAAGGGATGTATACGGATTATCGAGATTCAAAAATCGGACTAGTTGGGGGGAACGGGCTGACAATGTCCCTGACCAAAAAAATCATTCCTTTCACATACTGGGTGAAGGGGAGGGGATAGCCTTTTCCATGAGACAGTGAGGGGCCCGGGCAGAAGGGGGGTCCCCCAAAAGAGCTTTGACCCCCATGGGGGTTTATTGATGCTATAGGAGTCCCCCAAGGGGGGGGCCCGATGATTAAGCGGACCAAGTGCCACTGGTTTTTAATTTTGCTACCCATAATCACTGTCCCCACCCCGGCAATTTCACCTGCTATACAGTGAATGGGGAAAAAAGATTTTGATTTCACAGCAGGGAAAAGGGCCATCAAAATAGGAGTATAAAAGTATGTATTTAGTAGGGAGGGTCTGCTTAAATTTTTTTTATCAAATTTTAAAAAAAAGTTTCTTGACTGTTATATATTTTGGGTGAATTATTATTTTGTTTCGTTTTAAAAAAATTTTTAATTCTTAAATTTCTTTTAATCAAAATTAAAATTTATTTTATCCCCTGAGAAAGTAAACTAGTTCTTTATTCCCCCAAGATTTAGGGCAAAGGGTTTCCACTGGGCTTTACCCGCAACTGCGATCTACATCTCTAGACATTCCCCATTTCAAGTCGAAATTGGTAAAAAAAGTCCAAACCCAATAAAAGGGGAAACCCCCCAAAAAATCACAGGTTCAAGCCAAAAAACAGACTATCCAAAAAATTTTTCTATTTTGGGTTTCCCCATAATTTTTAAGCAGTTTTTATTAACGAAAAGGGTTTCCCCCCATCCCCCCCCCCGGGGGTTAAAAGTAGTTAAAAAATTCCCGCGAAAAGAAAGAAAACACTGCAAAAATAAATAAAATAAAGGGAAAAATGGGGGGGAAAATATTCCCCCGCCCCTTTGGGAACAGTTTGACTAAAAGGGGGGCACTTCAACACACTTTGTCCCGGGGGGTTAAGGGCCCCAAGGGGAAAAATTAAAAATGAGGGGGCCCAAAATCTCAAGGGGGGAAAATGTTGGGATGGGAAAAAATTTTTTTATGTGTGATCCTTTGTTCCCCCTTTTAAAGTAAAATTTTTAGATTTTCCTCACAACCTATTAATACAATGTAAAAACTGTCCCGTTATTTCTTATACTAAAAAATTTAACAAAAATGGCCGCCCCCGTATGTTTGTTTAAAAAAATTCACCGTCTGATTTCCAAAAGTTCCCCCTTCCTTCTGAAGTTACACCCGGGGTTTCCCAAAATTCCCGAGGGTGTAAGGGGGGGTTTAGATAAGGACTGCCAAAGACCCTCACACCCGGGACATTTGATTCTTCTTATCTAAATAATTTCAAAAGTAAAAAAAAAAAACCCTTTTTTGAATAAAGCAAAACATTTTCACAGCACAGGGGAGTTTGGGGCGAACACCCTTTGTTATTTTTAATTTAATTTGGACCCCCCCAAGGGCAGAAAGCCCCTTTAGGTTTTCCTTTTTCCCTTTCCTCATAATATAGGGGGGCCTCTTATTTGGAAAAAAACAAAAACTTACGTTTCCTTTTTACCTTGTGCCCATACTAAGCAACTTTGAACCCATCTAGCGGTTAAACTGAAACTCCCTTTCCCATAAATGAAAACTTGTAGGATTTTTTTAACCCAAAAAAATTTCCCCCTTTCTAAAGGAAAACAGTGGCTGGGTTAGTCAATGATCGGTTTAACAAAATTTCAAATTTTTTGTGAACACTGTGCTTTTTAATTAATTTAAAAATTTTGGTTTCCCCCAAAACCTTGTTTTTTTGTAAAAAATCCCTTTAAACACTTTCCTTTTTAAACTTCAAAAAAAATTTGGGGTATAAGACAAATATTATTCCCCCTTTAAAAATAGTTTATAATTAGCATTTAAATTTTTTAAATTATTTTTTAATTTTTAAAAGACATTAGGGGGTTAGAAATTTTGTACAATTTTTTTTTACTTTTTTTTAAAAAAAATTTCAATATACTTTTTTTCAGGGAGCAGTCCATTTGATGTGTTTTATGGGGGCCTTTATGTTAGTTTCCCCAAATTTAAAGCCCATCTAAAAACACACCCCTTTTAAATCTTTAAAACAGCCCTTTTTAAAAAAACATTTAAAAATTTAAACCCCTTAGGTGTTTAAGGAATTAAAGCTATCACTTTTTTTCAGATTTTCCGTTTTTTTCCCATTTTTTACTGCAACAATGTAATGGACCCGGGGAAAGAACTTAATATTGATTCCCCCAATTTTCTATTTTTTTGAGATAACCTATATTTTGGGTTTTAGGGGCGTATTTTGGGTTTAAGTAGGGGGAAAACCTACCGGGCTTTGGGGGCTCATTTTCAATACGCCCCCATTTTTAAAGATTGCGGGCACCCTAAAAGGGGCAAAACTTAATAAAGACCCCCCTATTAAAAATTAAAATAAAATATACAAAATGTACGGGGAAAATCCCATCCACCAGGGGTTTTTACTTTTTTTTTTTTTTGCGTTAGGCGGTGAAAAAAAAAAAAAAAATTTTTTTCCCAACAATTGCAGTTTTAGCTGGGAAAAAATTTCATTTTTTACAATGAATCCTGGAAAAAAAACAACCCAATTTTTTTTTACTTCCAAATTCAGCGTTACTTATATGGGTGTAAACTCGGGTTTGGGGGTTACAAGGGGGGGAGTGCTATTTTTGGTTTTAGGGAAAAAAATTTTGGTGGGGTTTTCCAAAGTCACATTTTTCTAAGCCCCAAAAAATAGCAGAAAAAGAAACCAAACCCCCTTTTTTGATTCCCAAAAACCCTCATGGATCTTTATCTACGATTAAATTTGTATTTTTGGGCACCCATTTTCTCTTAATTTTTTTAGCATTGGGCCATGAAAATTGGGGGAAAGGGGGGAAACAGAGTTCCACCAAATTTTTTTTTTAGTTTTCAATTTTACAGCCTTCGCTTTTTTTGGTATAAATAAAAAACAACTTTTCCATTGGGGGGATTCAATTTCATTGATTTTAAAATTTTATTTAGTTTTTTTTTGTTTTATTTTCTTTTTTAGGTTTTTTTTTTGTTTATTTTGACAGTCATAACTTTTAAATTTTTTTATATACAAACTTATTATGGGTTGTTTTTTTTTGAAAAATTTGGGCGTTTTTTATTTGTACCATTATGGGGGTTAAAATGACATTTGATCACTTTTTTTAAGGTTTTTGAGGGGTTTTTAAACAAACTTTTAGGGAATCCCAGTGTTTTTTATTTTTTACACATCCCACGCTTTAAAAGACATTTTACTTTTTTCAGAAGGCGATATGATTTCAAGATACCAATTTGTAAAATTATGGGTTTTTTGCTTCTAAAAGAATTAAAAAAACTTTTTTTCAAAAAGGAAAAAAAAAACGTTTTTTGAAAACGCCATAGTTTTAGGGCAATGTTTTTTTAAAATTTTTCTTTGTACAAAGTGTAAATGTTTTTTTTGCGAATATTTTATGGGTTTTTTTTGGGATAATTTTTTGGGGGGCAAGCCCTTTTTATCCCCTTTTTAAAAATTTTTTTGGAAGGCAGGGGAAAGAAAATACTTGGGATGTTTTTATTTTTTTTAAAATTGCTCACCGTCATTATAAAAAGTTTGTTTTACTTTTGGGGCATTTTTAATTTTTTTTTAAATTTTTTTTTTGCTAACAAATTTTTTTCTTTAAATTTTTTTATTGTTTTTAAAAAAAATTTTGCATTGCTATTTTTTTGCTATCATAATTTTTTTTATTTTTCCGTATACAGAGGTGTAAGGATTTTTTTTGGGGGGACGAAAAACGTTTTAAAAAGGGACCAATTGGTGTTTTTTAAAGCGTTTTTTAAACGTTTTTTTATTCCCATGGGAAAAACTGCAGGGGAAAAACAAAAATTTTTTTAAGTGTGCTCGGGCTGTTTAAACAGACCCAAAAAATGCATCACAAAAACGGGTTTCACATACACAAAGGGCCCCTGTGAAAAATTAAAAACCCCAAGGGCACCCCTACAAAACTTTCTGTTCTGACATTTTTACCTTGAACAAAAAATAGTTTTCTACACCAAAATCAAAGGGGGGTCTGTGCTTAAAATTTTGGTATGTGTTCCGGGGGCTGGGGGCTGGCTTCGGGACTCTCCAAAATTTTGAAAAAGAAGAAGTAGGGAAACGACTTTTTTTCATCCTTTTGGTTTCTTTGCCCGGGTTTTTGGGGTATCCAAGAAAAAAAGGGCCCTTTTAAAAGTTAAAAAAATCAATATTTTAAATCATGGAGCCCAACACCAAAGCTGCTGTAATACCTTTACACAAAAAGGAAAAGGCCATTGCTAATAAACCTTTGAAAAAGATTACATTTTACCCACTAAAGGGGGCAAATTGGGGGATAAAAAGGTTTAATTTAAAAACGTAATTTTTAAATTGTTTGTTTATTTCATTTTTTATAAAAAGAGGGTTTAACTACGTTTCTTTTCTTCCCTTAAAAATTCATAAATGACATGTTTATGATTAAAAAAAAAAAAAAAATTGTTTAGGGGTTACGCGTTGTTCTCCCCTGCTTAACACCAAACGTATCGTCCGCCAGGGGGGAAAAAAATAAAAAGGGGCAATTTTTAAATGCCCCCCCCCCATGCCTTTGGGGTACGGCTGATCACGCGCCCCTTTCCAAAAAAACTTAAAGGGAATTTCGGTGCTACTATACGCACCGCAATAACCTTTAGCAAAACCCTTGGGCCAAAATCAAACAGTGAGCTGGGACTTAAATTTAAAATCCCCGATAAACCCCTTACTAACCCTTTTCACCTTTGGGTTTTTTTTGCCGTATTGTTTTCTAAATTATCTCCCCCGCTTTTTTTTGGGGACTACTCTTAAATATTTTCCCTTTGGGAAAACCTCTCTGGTTTTTTTACGGGTTTCCCCTTTCAATGTTTCCCCCAAAAAAAAACATCCCCCGAAAATAAATTTAAATTTTTTTTCAATTTTAAAAAATAAAAGGGCCCCCCCTGAAATAAGGGCCTTTGCGCATTTATTCCAAGAGTACCCACACCCCACACAACAAAAAAATTTTTAGTGGGTGAAATTATTTAATTTTCTCAAATTTCAAATCTTTAAACAATTTTAGAGGGTTTACCCCAAACCACTGGGGCCGGGTTTTTCTTTCAATTTGAAAGGCCCCCAATCCTACACAAAGGGTGTGGAATACCCTAGTTTTCAGGGGAAAACTGACATAGCTGCTTTTTACGGGGGAACTGATCTTTTCCCCCTTTCTTACAAATTTCACCCCACCCAAAACCTGAGGAGAACTGGAAAGGTTTTACCTCTGCTTTCAACCAATTTTTCCTTGCACATAGGGATTTTCCTTTACCTGTGTGGGGCAAATTTATGTCAAAATTTAAAAGGCCCCCCCCTTTCAAAATTTGGGCTCTGCTAGCTAGAAGCCACAAGCCCGTCAGCACGTTTTTCATTTCTTCACTAAAACTTCAAGCTTTTTTGAAGGGGGCCCTGGGGGTTTTTTTTTAAAAAAGAATTGCAGGTGAATGCTTTATTTAAATTAATGAAGCAAATTTAAAAGTGTTTGTATTTTATCTCCTGTTACCTCATAAAGGGTTTTAAAAGTTAAGTCTTTTCAAAAAGATAAGACCAAACCCCAAATTAAACCTATTCATTCCCTTTGGGGCAAAAAATTAAATAAAACACCGGATTAATTTGGGGGAAAAAGGGGAATGCCTTTTTGACTTCTGGGTTTTATCTTTGGGGTTTCCTTAAAGCCTTTTCCTACCCTCCCACTAGTCAGTGGCCTTTCCCAAAATGGAACCAAAAGTCCCATGTAACGCCCCCCAATATCAGCAGTAAGGTTTAAACTTTTGTTCTAAGGGGTTTAAACAGTGTTTTCCCATTTTTTTCGACAAATTAAATCCAAGGTTTTTTATGGGGACGAAATTTTTAATTTATTTCATAAAATTAAAATTTTTAAAAACTTCCATCATTAAGATCGCGCCTTTTTTGGGGCCCTTTCCGTAAATTTTTTTCGGGGGGCAAATTTAGATTACAGAAAGAGCATGGAATTTTTTTCCCACTCAAAACTGGGGTTTATGGGGTTTCGAAAAGATGGGAAAAAAAAACATTACCCCCCTTTTAAAATAGGGAAAACCCTTTCCTTTTCAGCCTCAGTGGCCCCCAGCTTTTCAAGGGGTTTAAATGCCTCTCCTTTTGCCAAAAAAAGCTCAGCCCCAAATTTTTCTATTTTTTCAAAAAAAAAACCTTTTACTATTCTGTGAAACCTTTTCCCCCTTTTGTTAATTAAAATTTGGGGGAAAATTTTTTTTATTAGCTGAGAATTTTAAACAGGGATCTACCCCTCGTTAAAATTTAGGCGGGGGGACTGCGGGGGGTGGGGGGGCCCCCCGGGGGGGAACACCCGACCCAAACTCATCTATAAAAAACCCGATAAATTTTACCAAACTTTTGTAAATTTTGGGAGTGGGAAAAACTTTTTTATTAAAGCTTTTTTTATTGAAATATTTCCGGGGTAATTAGCCCCGAAAATTTTTTGGTAAAAAAAATTTCTTTTAACGGAGTCTCTTTGTTTCTCAAAAAATCCACTTTTTTTATCAGTATACATTTTTAAATAGGGGTTCAATTTTTAAAACCAAATTTCACCGTGAAGTTGATTATTAAAATTGCACTTAAAATTTCAATCCACAAACTTGTATCAGCACATTGTTTGTTCCAAAAAAACCGATTTTCGTACAAAAACATACATTACGTGTTTTTTGACTTTTGGCCCCAGCACTGTTTATTGACGCAGCCTCTTCCTTAAAATATTTAAAAAAGAATTCTATTTCAAAAAAAAGGGGAATTGAAAGGGTCAAAAAATACCTTTTTTTTAAAATCAAAAATAAAAAATTACTTTTTTTAAATTTTTCAAACCCCCCACAATGTTCAAATTTACGCACAAACTTTCGTAAATCTTAAAACAGCAATTCTTTATTTCAAACCCCATAAATTTGGGGAAAAATTTCAAAAAATACCGTTTTTTTATATCAAAAAATTTAAAATTTTCGTGTTTTTTACTTTTGCCACCCAGCACTGTTCATTGAGCAGCATCTAAGTAAAATCTTAAAACCCAATTTATATTCCCAAGGGGAAATTTAAAATAAAAATTCCCTTTATTATATCAAAAAAATAATGTTACTTTTTTTGACTTTTCCACCCAGCACTGTTCCCTTGACCAGCTTCCCACGTAAATTTTAAAACACAATTTAATTTTACCCCCAGGGGAATTAAAGGGGCAAAAAAAAAACCGTTTTTTTATAACAAAACCCTAACAGTTTCGTTTTTTTGACCTTTGCGCACCCGCATGTTTATTGCCCCAGCCAATTTACGTTAAAACTTAAAAAAAGCAAATTTTATTTCCACCCACAGGGGAATTAAAGGGGAAAAAAAATACCGTTTTTTATAACAAAACATAACAGTTCCCTGTTTTTTTTATTTTTGCGACCCCCACGTTCATTTTAAAGGCATCTACATAAATCCCTTTAAAACAGGCAATTCTTTTTTTCACCCCATTAAAATTTAAATTGGGAAAAAAAAACCCCTTTTAATTTTTATTCCAAAACAAAAAAAGTTTTCTGTTTTTTTTGGGGCTTTTTTGCGCACCCAGCACTTTTTCATTGCCAACATCTTTGTAAATCTTAAAACACAATTCCAAAATTCACCACAGGGGGAATTTAATGGTGAAAAAAATACATTTTTTTATACAAAACCAAAAAGTTTTCGGTTTTTTTACTTTTGCGCACCCCCGGACTGTTCATTTTACGCCCGAAACTAAATAAAATCTTTAAAAAAAGGGAATTCTTTTAAAATTCACCCCGGGGAAATTGGAAAAGGGGCAAAAAATTTAAAATGGGGGAAAATTTTATAAAAAAAAAACATTAAAGGTTTTTTTAAATTTTTCAAACCCCAACCCCCTGTTTATTGACCTGCATCTTTCGTAAATTTTAAAACAAACAATTCTATATTCACCCAGGGGAATTGAAAGGTCCAAAAAAAAATACCGTTTTTTTATCAAAACATAAAAAGTTCTGTTTTTTACTTTTGCGGGGACCCCACCCCTTTTTTATTTAACCCCAGCATTACGTAAATTTAAAACAGGGAATTCTATATTCAAACCCCCAGGGAAATTTAAAGGTGCAAAAAAATACCGTTTTATTTTAAACAAAAAATAAAAATCCCCTTTTTTTTGACTTTTTGCACCCAGCACTTTCATTTGGGAAACCCCCGCAACCTACGTTTTAAAACTTAAAACAGCAGAAATTTTAATTCACCCCCAGGGGGAATTGGGAAAAAGCAAAAATACCGTTTATTATATTTAAAACATAAAAAAGTTACTTTTTTTTGACTTTTTCGCACCCACACTTTTTTCCCTTGGGCGCAGCACTACGTAAAATTTTAAAAAAAAAAACAATTCTATATTCACCACAAGTAATTGGGAAAAGGGGCCAAAAAATACAGTTTATTAATCAAAACCCTAAAAATTAATTTTTTGGGCCTTTTGGGGCACCCGGCACTGTTTTATCACCCCAGCATCTACTAAAACTTTAAAAAACGCAATTTTATATTCACCCCTTTAATTGAAATGCAAAAAAACATTTATTATATCAAAAAATAAACCCAAAATGTTTTTTTTGACTTTTTCACACCCAGCCCCTGTTTATTTTGCCAGCCCTCTTTCAAAAAAAAAAACAGCAATTTTTATATTCACCAAGGGGAATTGAAAGGTGCAAAAAATACCGGTTTTTTTAACCAAAAATAAAAAGATACGTTTTTTTTTGGGCTTTTTCCCAGTCCAAAATTTTTTTGATAACACCTTTCAGTTAAATTTGAAACCAGCAATTTTGTTTTGATTAAAAGGGGTTTTAGAAAAGGGTTGAAATTTTTTCCGTCTTTTTAAAAAAAACTTTTCCCCCAAAAAAATTTCCAAATTACCTTTTTCAAAATTTTTTTATTTTTAACAGTGGGCGAAATGCAGGTGGGGACGGGGCAAAAAAGGGGGGTTTCAAATGGAGGTTTGAGGTACAGGGGAAGGTGCCCCCTTTCCAGTGGCCCGGCAAAACACGCATCCCCGGAATTTTGGGTTCAAAATTTTCAGGGGTAGGCCTGTCAAACGCTGGGGCAGGGCCCCCCGTGAATCCTTTAAAAAGGTCCCGAAATTTGTCCGGGCCAAATTCGTGCCTTTCCCGTGGTTTTAAAGCCCCAAACCCCCCAAATTTTTTAAGGGAGGGGGGCTTTTCCTTTTCCTCTTTTACCTTTCCCATCGGGGGCCCCCCCACAAATGTCGTCATCAGCATCAACATCCCTTTTTTAAAAAAAGGGGACCCCCAAAATGGTCAACTCTTTTTACCCAAAACCCAAATTTTTGAAGACCCCTTTGATGACAAAAATCGGTTGGGGGGCAAAGGGGAAAATTTTAAAAATCAAGAAAGGTTTATTTAGTCTGCTCTGACGCCCCGTTAATGATGCCATCAGAGGGGTGGGGAAAAGGAACCGGGCAATCGGGGAAAAATCCCCGGGCGGTCGGGAACCCTTGCATTTCCCCCTTTCTTGTACCCCCAGGTTTTGGGGGCAGAAAGTCCCAAAAACCAATCCCTGTGGGGTTTAATGAATTTATGATGAACATTGCGGGGTCCATTCCCGGGCTTTTTCCCCAAAAATTTTCTTGGGGCGGGTTTATCAAGGGGCCAGGAGGGAAAACATGGGAAATGTCAATTTCGGGGCCCCCACAAAAAAAGGGGGAGGGGGGTCCCCAGAATCCCCTATATGATTCCCCCAAGGGCCCGGTCAGCGCAAAACCCCCTCTCGTTAAAACGCCGGCAAAAAGGTCAGGATCTCAATCCTGGGCCTTATTTGGGGCAAGCCTTGATTTCCAAACCCCGCATGTCATATGCCCCCCCTTTTCCCTAAACGCATTTAATTTGAGGGGAAGGGAAACCTTTAATGGGTTTAACCCACCACCCCAAAAAAATTCTAGTCCCATAAGCGAAAAGCATGGGTTTAAAAAGGAAAGGGAAAACAAAATTGGCCAAAAAAGGGGGAAACCAACGCCCCCTCCAAACCCCCGTCACACCCTTTTTCTCCCCCTTTCCTTCCTCCCCCCCACCCCCCAAGCGTTCCTCATGCCATGTCCCCTCAGAGTCCCGATCGGGAAACCATTCCCCCCGGGTTCAGCCCCACGTCGCCCGGGGTAACCCCAGAAAACCCCGAACCCATCCCCACCCCTTCTCCTTCCGGCCCGTTTGAAAGAAACCGCACGCCTTTCGCGGGCCCTCAAACAGCCCAGCCTTCCCCGTCTTCCAGGGTTTGGGGGCAAAAAAAAAACACTTAAACCCAAAACCATCCCAAAAACCAAAAGCCTGAATTTTAGGCAAATTTAAAGGGTTTTGGCCTTTGGGGAAAAGTTGCCTTTCCTCGCTGGGGGACACGATGGGTTTTCCGCCAAAGTTGGGGGCCCCCTTTCCCCGCCCCCCAAAAACCAATGCCCCAGCAGGGGGAATTTTTTTGCAAAAAGCCCTTCCCTGCCCTGGGGCCCGCCACGTTTTCACAAAAATTTCAAAACCCCGTTGTATTTTTGCCGGGAAAATCCATCTCCCACCGACCCCAAAGGGCTAGGGAAGCACGGCCAAAAAACCGCCTTTTATCTCTTGGGTAAAACCCCCGCCCCCTGGGTTTAGCTGGGGTATGTTCTGGGGTTTACGGGGGATTCAGGGTCGGGGCAAAAAACCCCTTCAAAAACCGCAGGGGGTTTTTCAGGGGTCTTTTCCCCCAAGGGCCCTTTGGGGATCCCCGGGCCCAAGACACCCGGCCGGGTTGACTTTAAAATTGCCCTTGGGGACCGTCCCAAACAAGGTCAGGGGCTGTGGACGGGGTCTAAGCAACAAACCCGAGCGCTGGCTGGGGGACAAGAACCCCTTTTGCCAGACAAGGTGGGGGGGCGATTTAAAGGACGAAAAATTTCTTTCCGTCCTTTAAATCGGGAAGGGGGGAGCCATCCCTTTCCTGGCAAAATGTCATGAACCTTGTCGTCCAGAAATTTTTTAAAAGCTTTCCCGGGGCCCGACTGCCTGCTGAAGAAAGGGTTTGAGGTCTGGGGTTTGCACCCTTTCCCCCGGGTTTGCAAAACCCCGCTTTTGGCCCCCCTGGCTGGATTTCAGCGTCAGTCGGGGCCTTTTCCCCCATCAACCGTCTCATTGTTGACGTTGGGGAAAAACCTGGAAATTTTCCCCCCTCCCCCAGCTCCAGCCCATTTTTTGGCCCCACCAATTCCCTTACGCAATCGAATGAAACATTGGGTGACAAGCACGGGACGGGCCTCAGGGTTTGGGGAAAACCGGATGGGGCAGGTTTAAAAGCTCTGACCCCTTGCCCAGTTTTGGAAAAAGGGCCCCCAAAATGGTTTATCACAAAGCCTTGCCCCAAAGGGGCTTTTTGGTGATTTTAGTTCGGAAGATCGTTGGACCAAATCTGAAAAAAACAGGGCCCCCCCAGCGACGGGGGAGGAACAAAAACAGATGCGGGCCGGGGCCTTTTCCTTTTCCGTTTAAATCCACAAGGCCCAAAAGTTTCACAATTTCATCGGTCTTCATTAGGGAGTGGGTTTTTTTTTTTTGGGGGCCAATAGTGCAAGGTGGCACATCAGGGCCCCTTCAGGGGCATCAACTCAAAAATCAGGGGGTGTGTTTTAAGCTGTTTCCCGGGGCAGCGGAGGGGGTGGAGGAATTCCAGACAACCCCATTTACCCACTCCCCCTTGGGGAAAAAGGGTTTCCCCAAATTTTAGACGGAGGGGGAAGAGAGGGGAAAACATTTTTCTTTTGCCCCTCGACCCCAAAAGGTTGGGAAAAAAAAAGGGTCCATTCTCACAGAGTGGGTTGGGGTCTCCATTTTCCTCCAACATGATCCTCCCCATTTTAAGGGCCCTCAAAAAGAACAACAGTTACTGGGGGCCACCCTTCTTGGGTCCCCGGTACAAAAAAAAAATCAGCACTTTCCCTTCCCCCCCCACCCCAAAAAAGGGGTAAAATCAGGAAAAGGAACCTTGGGTGATTGATCCCAAAGGGGGGAAAATCTTTTTGGGCTGCTTCACTTCCCCAAAATTCCCCGGTGGAAAAAAACACAGCGGGCATGACAGGGATTTGAGTGCCCAAATAGGTTTGCGGCAGCAGCAGGCAAAGGGGGCAGAAGCCCAATGGGGGAACCCCTGGCAATCTTTGTTTAAACCCCCTCACCAACGCATGCAATGCGGGGCCCCATCCAAACCCCAGGGGAAACACTTTAAGGGTCATGTGCACGACTTTTTCCCCCTTCTTTAACCCCCCGTGTTTTTTGTTTTTCCGGGGCCCAATAGACTTCTGGGGAAACCAAAAAGGGGCAATGGCCGAGCTGGCTCGTCACCTAATAGAGGTGTTGTCCTGGGCCCAGCACCAGGTTTATAATGAGGGGACCTTCAGCCCCAACGGGGGAATTTTTACAAAAAAACCATTCCCGGGTTTTAACGAAAATGGGGGATCGTTTGACTTTCATCAAAATAAACAGCATGGGTTTTCTGATATGTTTCCCCAATTGCCCAGGGCACCGTTTTTGCCCCCTTTTTTCACATTCCCTTTTTAAACAAAAAAAGGTCTTCCCCTTTAAAACTTTTTTTTTTTAAAAATCATTTCTTCTGCCAAATTTTTTTTTCTCTTTTCCCTAAAAGTTCATTTTTCTGGGTTTTTCTGTGAGGAGACAAAAAAAACAGCAAGGTTTTATGAAAAACACCGGATTCCATTTACCACTTTTACCCTTAAAAAATTTTCGCATTGTTTAATGGTTTTGAGGGCATGTTGCCCGTGAGATACAGGCCCAAAAACTCAAGGGCCTTTGGGGAAAAAAATTGACTTCTTTAATGGCCCTTTCTTTTCCCCCAAAAATTTTTTAAAAGTGGCTGAGAAGTCATATTTATTTAATTTTTTTGGGGGCATGGGTTTCCCTTGGGGGAAAACCTAAATTATGGGCTTTGGGAAAAGAAATTGGGTTCTAATGGAATTTTTTCCCCTCCAATTTTTAAAAATGGGTGGAAAAATCATATTTATAAAATTTTTTTTGGGGGATGTAAACTGTGAATACAAAATTAATTTTTGTTTTCCCTTTTGGAAACAGAAAATTTTGGCTTCTAAGTGGGATTTTTTTCCCCCCTCCAATTTTTAACATTCGGGAGAATCTATTTTTATAATTTTTTGGGTCATGTGTTTGGGAAAAGCAGCAATACTACAGGTCCCTTTTTAAAAAAAATTTTTTTCAACAGACATTTGTTTTCCTTTCCCAAATGGCAAAGGGGGCATTTTAATAATGGGTTTTTAATTTTTGGGGGCATTTTTTGTGACAGGGAGCTATACTACATCCTATCTAAAAATGTTTTTTTCTAACAAAACATTTTTTTTTCACAATTTACAAAGTGGCTCAAGGGGCCCCTTTGAATTTTTTTGGGGGGATTTTGCTGTTTACCCTCACTATAAAATTTCAGGTTCCTTTTTCTAAAAAAAGTTGTTTTAAACCGGGCATTTTTTTCTTCCAAATTTGGGCAAGAGTGGGTCAAGGGTATGGTGCCCGTGCCGAAACAGGGAAAAGGGGGAGGGGCACTTTTTTAATGGGGGAAAACCAATTTCAAAATTGGGCTTGTTTTTTGGGAAGGGGGTTCTTTTAACATAGCTACCCAAACCCTGTATTTTAGACAACCCATTTAAAACAATGGGAAAAAAAGAGAAACAAAAACATTTGGTTTTTCCCTCCTAATTTTTTTAAAAAAATGTGTTTTCTAAATTTTAAAATACTAAAAAAATTGCATGTAAAAAAAATGTTTAAAAAAATTCCTTTGAATTGTACAAAGGGTGGGACAGGAAAACTTTTTCAAGGGTGGGAGGGTTTTTCAGGGGGGACAAAGGGGGGTAAGGGCACGGGCAGAGAACCCAAAAAACTGGGGCCAAATTTTTCCACACTTAGTTTAAAAGAAAAAAAATCCAAAATAAAGGGGACCGGGGAAACCCGGGGCGTTAACCACCCTAATTTTTAAGTGGGAAACTCAATTGGGCCACACTCATACGGAGGGGGGGAACGTAAACCCCGGGATTGATGTGTCCAAAGAGCTAGTTTTTTCAAACTTCCCCTTCCCCCACTCCGGGTTTTGGCCCCACAGTTTTCGTTTCTGCCCTCTTTAGGGGATTTTAACCTGCGTTTAAAGATGCCCCGGGCGCCCCGCCTGGGCCTTTTAAACCCCCCCCACTTAAAATCCGGCCCTGGGGGCCCTCTGTGGCCCCGGGCGGTAAGCAATGTCCCCTTTAACTAAAATGGGGGTTGAAAGACTCCTTTTTTCCCCCCACTTTTTTAAAAGTTGGGGGGCAGGGAGGTTTTTGGGGTCATTTTCTTGGTCCAGGGCAAGGGATATTCCCTGTCCAGTGAAAAAAAAAAGGTGGTTTTAAAGGGCCTTTTCCCTTTTTTTTGGCCTTTTTAAATTTCCAAATTCAGGTTTGGGGGTATCCCGTGCCAGGGAAAAAAGTCCAATGTCCAGTGAAAAATAAAAAAGGGGGTTGAAAAGACTTTCCCTTTTTTGGCCATTTTTAAAATTGGGGGGCACAGGTTTGGGGGGATGTGTCCCCGACAGGTATATCCAATGTCCATTCCCAAATAAAAGGTTGGGTTTAAAAACCCTTTTTTCCGGGACTTTTTTAAATGTGGGGGTCACAGGGTTTGGGGGTCATCTTGGGCCCCGGAAGGGATAGTCAAAGTCCATTCAAAAATAAAATGGGGGTTAAAGACTCCTTTTTTCCGGGGCCCTTTTTTAAAAGTGGGGGGCATGGGGGTTTTTGGGGGGGATGGGTGTGGGCCCCCACCGGGATATTTAATGTCCCGTGGGGAAAATAAAATTTTGGTTTTTGGGCCCCCTTTTTCCGGGGACTTTTTAAAAGTGGGGGGCATCGGGTTTGGGGGGACTTTTGGCCCGGGCAGGGAAAGTCAATTCCATTCAACCCAAAATGGTGGGGGAAAGACTCCCCTTTTTTCCGGGAATTTTTTAAATGTGGGGGGCAGGAGGTTTCGGGCTCATCTTTTCGGGTTTCCCGGGCGGGGTATTCAATGTCCAGTTCAATAACATGGGGTTTTCATACTGCTTTGGGGAAAATTTTTTTAATTTTTGTGTGATGGGGGGTTTTTTGGGGCAGGGTGTGGTTTTCACAGACAGGGGGTTTGTTTAAAAGGTTGTCGTTTTTTTCTGGATTTTTATAACCAAGTGTGTTTTCCTTTAAAATTTTTAGCACGTATCCATTTGGGTTTTGGGGTTTAAAATTTTCCTTTTCCCCCTTTTTTGGGTGTAAAAATGAAGGGGTTGTTGCTCCCCCCCCATGACTTTAATGGGGCATTTGGGCCCTAATCGATGCTCCTACAAAAAACTTATCGATGCGGGGAATATCGAACATCGATCGATTTTCGTAGCCAAAACCCAAAACCTCAAAAAAAATAGTTTTAAAAACCCGTTATCCCTTAACTTTTCCCAAAAAAGAAAGCTACCCCACCAAAAACCCAAATTCCCGCAGATGCTTCCCCTTGAACGGAAATCTCTGCTATTTTGTTAAAAATTAAAAAATTAATCATTCTCCCTGTAGCCTTTTTTTTCCCTAAAAAAAAACAGGTTTTTAAAATTTTTTTAAAAATTTTTTCATAACCCAAGGGTGTCCATTCCCCTCATTAGGGTTGGGTTTTTCCCCCTTTTGTAATTCTAGCAAATCCTTTCTATAAATTGGAGCCCAGAACTTAAAGGGGTTGTCTCGCTACAATGATTGGGTTTTAATTAAAAGATCTTTAAAAAACATGCAGCTTTTGCAATATATGTTCATTACAAATGTCCTACTGATTTTGAGTTATCCCTGTTAGTATTAGAGCATCAGCTCCTGAAATCCCTATAGCAGCTGACCTGTTGATCTTTATCTCACTGGCTGTCAGTGCTGATGACTCATCAGCCTCTGAATACAGGTCAGAGCACAGAGCCCTTCCTGCACAGTATGCTTCTGTAGTGGAGGGAGGGCTCTGGCTTCTGTGTCAGTGTAGCTGGATTAACCCTGTGTGTGCCTGCTCTCTCCTGCTCTCTACCCAGATTGAGGAGAGCAGAGGTGAGGCTGATCTGTAGCCAGTAGATGTGACAGCAGTGAAATGTGTTACTATAATCATGATGTGTCTGTGGAGCTGTGACTATACTAATAGAACAGATCAGGGGGGCATGTGAACGGTTCATACCCCTCCCTGCTCTGCTGTATTAGTGACACATTGTGATTATAGTAACACACTTCACAGCTGCCCTGTGTCTGTTCTGAGAGGGTTTGTGTGTTGTTGCTTGAGATGGAGATTTGTATGCTAAGCAGGGGGTATAGGAACACTTATATCCCCCCTGCTCTGCTATTAGCATACACAGCTTCACAGACCTCTCCCCACTCATAGATCAGCCCTCTCCTGTCTCCATGGAGCTGACAGTGCAGCTGATCCAGTAGCCTGCAGCAGACCTAGGCAGGCACACACAGGGAGCAGCAAACCCCCTTGCCCTCCCCTTGCTGTATAGAAGTTATGGAGGAGAGATTTCTGTGTGCTGAGAGGAGGGGGGAAGAGGGAGGAGAAGAGGCAGACAAGAAGCATGCCCCTGAATTCAAAAATCCTTTGCTGCCAGACACTTCGAAGTAGGCTGAAAGCTTGTAAGGAGACAACTCCTTTAATAGCATATTCCAGATGCAGCCGCTCCAATATGGTCATTTGATGTTGTTAATATTGGTCTATGTATATTGATCTGATTCGGTAGTATTCAAACACTATGTGGTGGTAATTTGTTGTCGTGCTCTTATTGGGTCCTTATGTAGTAGTGTTGTTGGTAATGTAAGACTTGGTATACTGTGGTTTTTTATGATAGCAGAATAATGGTTATATGTATGTTAATGTATTTTCTCCTTGTATTATCTAGTTACTGCATGATTATTATTAACAGGCACCGTAAAGGTTTGTAGTCACAAGCGGGAGGGGGGGTGTTGTTCTAGTTACCCCTCTGTGAAGTCAGGGTGGATAAAGATCAATGTTTTTTTTTAAAAAAAAAATAAAAAAAAATCGGATTTTTTTGATTTAAATCGGATTTTTTTCAATAAACTGCTTTTTGAGGAAAATTTTTTCCCAAATCCAAAGGTTCTTCCATCATGGAGATAAAGCTTAGTTGTTTAACTCAGTAGAATAAAGGCTGTATATGTGTAACATTCAAAATGCCAATGCTTTTCCCAGAGTTTCTGTAGGATTAGTGGGAAAGTTTCTCTCCTATATTATCACAGACGCTCGCTTTACTTACGCAGTTCTCAAACTGAATTTGACTTCCGCAGAGGTCCCAGCCTCTTTTTCCCACAGCAAAAATGTTACAACAAATGAACAGAGTTGAGAAAAAGACCTTAGTCCTATTGTTCTACAACCTATGAATACAGAATCACCCCCTTCAGTGCCAAGTCCAAGAAGTTAGACAATATGTTTCTGATTGTTTGGAGCGGAATAGATCTGCACAACACAAGAAGAATGTGAATCTAAGTGTGAGGAGGAGGAAGGGCAAGCATACAAGAAAATGAAAGTTAAACTTTGAGCACAATACTGCAGCATAGCCACAGACAGACAAGTCTGGATCTGTTTGTGTGTACGATCTGAGGTTTATTACATTCTTTCCTTTACAATGGCAGCAGGCCGTAAAAGAGACCCAGTTTGGGAATATTTTAATGAAGCTCCTTCGCCTATCGGTAAGGCAGGCATGCGTGCAAAATGCAAATGATGCAACAAAGAGATGCAAGGCTTGGTGGCCGCGAATGAGGCAACATCATGAGAAGTGGGGTGGATAAAGAGGGACCAAAGAAACACTTCTGAACGGGCGGGAAACTTCAGGTTGGTAAACATTTTTATTGAATCCTTATTTCTAAAGATCGAACTGTCATGTGTGAGAAAAATTATATTTCTTATTTTTACTGCATGTTACTGTCATTTGGAAACAGTTATGATGAAGAAAAACAAATATTCCCTTTTGGGGCAGGGGCAGTGATGTGTTGTGTACAATAAGCAGAAATTGTATAAAAAATAAAATAACAGCATGACTTTTTTTTTTGGGGGAATTCATGGATTCTGGAAACTATCCACCTCCAAGATCACCATTATCCTGTTCTACAGTTTCAGGGGTTATCCACCCCAGGATGTGCTTTCATTAGCAGCAGCATCATCAGACACCCACAGCCACATATCACCATCACCCAAAAGGAAGAAAAAAACCTTTACCTCCTGGAACCACCATAGATAGGTTTGTGATAAGAACTAGCAGATTAGATCACAAGGCATTATGGGAAAGGGGCTGAGAAGCCCACAGCGCCTCTTTTTGGTTTTTAACAAATCCTCAATTTGTTTTTGACCCACCGAGTCTTGAGAAAGCAAAAGGAAATTTTTTAGCCAAGCCAGTGTCTTCATCTACAGACAACGCTGTTTTCGGATTTTGTCCCTCTTCAGTGCAGAGTAGAGAAGATACTGGCTGGCTGTGTGGGAGGCATCGGGTAGCTCAGGAAGGGAAGATCTCTCCTTAAGGAGAGCACCGAACGAAGGGTTTTGTGAGTTTTTGTTTTGCCTTTTCGCCTCTACTTAGCATCTGATACACAAGGCATTATGGGAAAGGGGTGAGAAGCCCAAGCGCCCTCTGTTGGTTGTAACAAATCCTCAATTTGCTTTTAACCCACCGAGTCTTGAGAAAGTTTGGGCCCTAAAAAATCCCTTTTTGCTTTCTCAAGACTCGGTGGGTAAAAAGCAAATTGAGGATTTGTTACAACCAACAGAGGCGCTGTGGCTTCTCGCCCTTTCCCATAATGCCTTGTGATATGCAGATGCTAAGTAGAGGGCGAAAAGGCAAAACAAAAACTCTACAAGCCGTCGTTCGGTGCTTCCTTAAGGAGAGAAAATTTTTCCTTCCTTAGCAATTAGAAAAAGAGTTGATTGATGAAAAAATTGCCCAGTTTATTTATGCAAAAAGAACTCTTCTTTCCGTCTGACTGAGAACCCACATTTCATTAATATGGTTCAGTCACTGAGACCAGGATACAGTCCATCCAGCAGAGCTGATGTTGCAGGGAAACTGCTGGATCAAGTGTTTGACAGAGAAATGGAGCAATGTGCAACAGCTCTGGAGGGTAAAATTGTTAACCTAAGTATTGATGGGTGGAGTAATGTCCACAATGATCCTATTGTTTGTGCTTGTATAACAAAAGAAGAAGGTAAAGCCTTCCTTGCACAAACAACTGATACGTCAGGAAATGCACACACAGCAGAATACTTACAAGAAGTGGCAGTAAAAGCTTAACGACTTGTGAACAAAAATTCAAATGTCTTTGTACGCAGTTTTGGTCACTGGCAATGCTGCAAAAGTATCCCAAGATGAGAAGAGATTTAGAAGAGCAGGAGGGGAAAACAAAGCTGCTAATAACATATGGTTGCAGTGCTCATTTTCTGCACCCCTTAGCCAAAGACTTAAGTGTTCCTGAAATAAAGGCTAATTTGTTTTGAAATTGCTAAATACTTCCGTAATTTAATCATTTTTGCTGCAGCAGCTCTGAAAAGGATGGGTGGAACCAAGCTAACGCTCCCACAAATGTTAGATGGAACTTCTGTGGTGGAACTGTTTGAGCAGTATATCAAAAAAACTGGCCTATTCTGATGACACTTTGTGAAAGAAAATCGAGAAAAAAATAGATGGCACTTTCACGGCCAAAATCCTCAACTTGGCTTAAGAGAATGTGAAATATTTCTGAGCTTCCTGAACCATCTCTCAAGCTTTAAACAAAATACAGAAAAATAGCTGTTTATTGCGGATGCTGTTGAAATTTGGAAGGAACTGAGTGAAAAACTTAAAACAGAACTACACATGGGCAGAATTAAATTACAAGCAGTAAACAACGAATAGGACAAGCACTGACTCCGCTCATTTTTTGGCAAATATTATCAATATCCAATATCAGGGTCAAACCTAATTTCTGAGGAAGAGGAGTTAGCTATGACATTGGGGGATCCAGCAATCATCCATCTTTAATGCCCAAATACAAAAAAACTTCAGAGCTTTTGGGGAACCATTCAAGAAATATATGTTTGCTGAAGAAAATTTTAAGAAAGGTCACACCAGTAAACTGGGGGAAGTCACTTAAGCGCTGGATTTAGAGACTGTTCAAAATAATAATTTCACTATTAAAAAGCAGTACTTCTTCTGCAGGCGTTGAAAGAATATTCTCTTCCTTTGGACTCATTCATTCTAAATTGAGAAATCGGTTGGGACCCAATAAAGCAGGAAAGCTTGTTTTTTCTTTTCCAGATTATGAATAGGAACAAAGAAGAAGATGATGAGAAGATGACGAAAAAGTGGAGCTACAGAGGACAGCAGAGACAGTAGTATTAAGTTTTTCATGTGTCGGCTTGGGCTGACAGTCTAAGTTTTTTAAAATATATATATATTTTGTTTAGCCAAATTAGTTAACAAACCCTGATGTTTGTTAAGCAAATTAACGTATGCTGTAATGTTGTTATTGTTTCGTTGAAAAAAATCTATTTAAATTGTTATTAAGGTCAGGATTATTTTTTCTCCTTCCTAATCAACAGAACAGTGGCGTCCAAATATGAATGATTAACCCATTAAACTGGGAGAAAAAAAGAATATAAAAAGGTATTCTAAAAATTTTTCATTACTTGATGTTAAAATAGCAAAGAACTAGTTTTGTTAGAAACTTTGATTTAAATCACTGATTTAAATCAAGCCTTACTGACTAGTGATTTAAATTGTGATTTAAATCAAATCCACCCTGTGTGAAGTGCTTGCAGAAAGTCAGAAGATCAGAGAAGGTGCAAATGGAAAGTTTCATCTGTATGGTATGATGTTCTTTCAGGATGGTTAGAACAGGCTTGAGTTGGCTACATTTCTGTAAGATGTGCCATGATCAGTCAGGGAAGAGTTGGATGAGGGAGCCCTGGTATACAAAATGGAGCAGACCTCTAGCTTTTTCCTAATGCTTCTTTAACCGTGTACTCATGAAGTCAAGAGATAATGTCTCTAGGAAGAGGAGAGCAGTTTTTAGGTTGGAGGGCTCTGTGCACCCTATCTAGTTTAAAAGAACAAGCAGAGGGGTCCCCCAGAATTTGGTTGAATATAGAGTTCAGAACGACTTGATGTTGCTTATGTGGCCACGATTATCAAGGTCCTCAAAATGAAACCAGACCCCCAAAGTAACAAAGACCTCAGACTCTCCCTCTTTGCAATATAGCACAGAACGTAAACTGCAACCTCCCTTTAAAAAACAGATGCTCAGGTGCAGCTAACACAGTATAATGCAGATCCCCGATCCACCCAATGTTGTAAAGACCTACCCCAAGGCACACCCCCCCAAATATAATACAGATCTCCAGACAAATCACCCCAATACATTACAGCCCAACAGGTGCTGCCCCCCCCCCTCAACCAGGCCACCATCAATATAATACAGATCACAGGTGTAGCCAAAAATAACACAGCCCCCACAGGAAGAGCACCTCCTAATATACTGTAGTCCACCCAGACACAGCCTACACCTAATATAATGCAGCCCCCCACAATATAATACAGGACCAACGTAGACATAGTCCAATATAATACAGGACCCTCCAGGCACAGCCCCCCAATATAATACAGGACCCTCCAGGCACAGCCTCCCAATATAATAAAGCATCCGACAGATACAAACCCAAAATATAAAACATTCCCCAATATAATACAGATCCCCCCAGGCAGTCCCCCAATATAATATAGATCCCTCTAGAAACAGCCCCCAGTAAAATACTGCAACCACACAGCACCCTCCTTATATGATATAGATTGCCCCCCAGACACAGCCCCAAATATAATACAGCCCTCAAGACATATCCCCCTCCTTATATAATATAGGTCCCCAAGACCCAGCCTCCCAATATAATACAGCCCCCCAAGACACAGTCCCCTCATTATATAATATAGACCCCAGACAAAGCCCCCAATATAATACAGCCCCCCCAAAGAAACAGCTCCCCCAATATACAATATAGGACATAGACTCAGCCTACCCCTTCTACAAGAACCCCCTCCTCCACCAAGTTACAGCCCCTCTTCTGTAGATAATACAGACCCCCCAGACACCGTCCACCTCTAAAATAATACAGCTGGCACCATTCCGCCTATGAAGCGGGATTGCGCCACGATCCCCCTACGTAGTCTCTTACCGCCACCAGGACGTACTAGTACATCCAGATGCGGTAAGGGGTTAAAGGTAACAATTGAGATTTGTGCCTATTTATTCAAAACCCCCCAAAAAAGCCAAACAAATCCAAAAAATGCACTGTCAGCAACTCCGCAGCCAAATTAAATAAAAGTGAAGACAGTGGGTACCCCATGTCATTCCTTTCTGTAAGAAAATGGGATCAAACATAAAACTGGGGCACTCGTAAGTTGTTGATAAAAATTACCTAAATAATGCAGTAATTCCTACCTGATCCATTACCAAACTTAGCCAATTAACATTATCAAATGCCTTTTCCATGTCATGTTTCTCTACTACATCCTGGACCGATAAAACTAATCTTATATTTTAGACAGCAGATCTACCCTTAACAAAGACAATTTGATGTTTCCCCATTAATTTAGTTAGAAGTCTGTACACCATAACCTTAGAATTTTGATATCTTGGATAATTAGAGAAATAGGGTGGTAAGGTTCTGGTTTAGAAGGATCCTGATTTAATACCTTAATTTCGGCAGTTTCACCAGATAGCAGCATAGTTTAACTTTTAACAATCTCTCTAAATACATTAGATAGCACAGAAGCCACTTCAGATTGTAAAACCCCACAATAATTCTTGCTATTTAATCTTCCTGAATGTCACTATTTATCCTCAAACAATTTATTAAGATGTAAACTATCTAGGAAAGCTTCCCCTTTACTCAAATCAAAAGCAGATTGTATATATAGTTGGTCATAAATGGCTCTTAAAATGGAATCAATGCCCCTAGGATCCCTTGACAATATACCCGGATCATTCTTCTTGTTCAAAAATGTGTTAACCACCTTCGACTTTTAACAAGATTTGCTAAAAGCTTTCCTGCTTTGTTCCCAAACAAATAAGTACATGAGTTCTATGATCACCTTGCCTCACATGAGCAGTTTCCTATCCTGTAATGAGTTCATGACACTGTAATATCAATGGTTCATCTCTCAGCACTGGATTCTCTAGGGCATTAAAGGAAATTGTCTCTGGTTGGGGGGTGTGGTTTATGCATGGAGGAGTAGAGACACGCCTTTCAGAGCTAATACTCTCCTTCCACTTTCAAGAGGAGATATCGGATTGGAGGAGGGTGGAGAGACAGAAGATGAGGCCACCCACACCAATGACTTCTTTGAAGTGATGCAAATGGAAACATCCCATCTACATTTTGTCTCAGAAGAACTACTCACAAACCCGGAATATGTCATCTATGTGGATGGATCCAGATTTGCAGGCAAAATCAAGGCGGGGGGGGGGGGAGAGGGGACCTGCTATACCAGGTATGGATATAGGTTACAAACAGTGGATGAGTATTGGTGGCAAAAGAGCTTACCCTCTCCAAAGTCAGCACGGAAAAGCAGAAACTGGCAAACTTTGATTACAGCACGCAGATTGGGCCAAAGGATAAAGATCAGACAAAACATTTACACAGATTCCAGTTAGTCTATGGGAGTACTCATGACTTTGGCCCATCTGGAAGTCTACGAGGATTCTCGAAGCGCAGGGACTCGAGTCGCAGTCATGAGAAAGCCGATCAGAGAACTCATGGATATGTTCCTTACTTGCCAGAGATGGTTGCGTATGAAAGGAGAAAGGCACATGGGAAAACTCATCACTGAGGAGACATAGAGGGAAAGTACAGGGACTGACAAAGCGGCAAAGAACAACCTTATGAAGGATGACTGTGCACCCATATGGTCATCACAAGAGGCAACAACGACGATCCTCCATTCAAGCTGTCTACTATATCAAACTGCAGAACAACATGCAGCGGATGCAGAGCATAAAGATATTTACAGAGTTGGCAGACACCTTGTCTGGCCCAGGGCCCTCAATCCAGCAGTTGGTCAGTGTTGTGATGGGCCAGGACATTGTCATCAATCTGTTCATCAAAGTCTTAGAAACAAAAGTACCTACCTTGCACCAGGAATATTTCAAACGCACTCACGGAATCCTCTTCACCAGAGTGGTGTCACTGGTGCGCGAGTGCAACCCCGGGAGCCAGTAAAAAGTACTCTAAACTCATATAGCAACGCCTATCCACCCTTTCCAAATGATCCAGATGATCAACATACATATTGTTCCAGTCAGGAAGTTGATGAATAGCCTTATCATTGTGGTCATGTGTTTCCAGGATCGGCCGATAGCATTCCCTGTGAACTGACAATCACAGCAAAGACAACAGCCAAGAAAGCTGCTGACAGAAATTTGTATGCTTGATATGGTGGGGTACCGGAAGGTGATTGAAAAGTAAACCTGGGAACAGCATCCACAACCTACTTGATGAAAGAAGTATGGACAGCATTGGGAAGTACTCTAGCTCTGCACACCCCATACCAACCGCAGAGCAGAGGGAATGTGGAGAGAATGTTCAAAGCAGCAAGAGAAGTTGGCATGCCTTAGGAAGACAGCATGCCCATAGCCTTGTTTAGTGTCAGGTACACACCATCAGGGGGTTAAAATTAGTAATTTCACCAATTTGAGATTTTATTGGGGTTGTGCACCTAGGTTAGGCGCTCATACTTCTCCAGCAGCTACAGAATGTGCTATGAATCCTCTTATGTGACTGCCCCTTTGTTATAAAGAATTGTCACTTAGACCTTCCAGAGCTTTTCTCCTCCATTCCAGGATTTCTGGGCAGTGTTCCTACTACAGAAACTACAGCCTAGGTGATTGGGTTTCTAGTATTCATATGTTGTAGGCTAAAAAAAGATAGTCGTCCATACTTGATTCAGCCTCGTGGATGCTAAAGGTGTTGAACTCAGAGGAAGGCAAAAACCCCCAATGAGGGTAGAAAGCCAATTGTCTCTTTTTGGGAAAAATTTCCTTCTGACTCCAATCTGGCAATCAGAAAAAACCCTGGAGTCAATGAAACCCTAGCCTGAATCCTGAGTCACTATAACTTGTTTATTATTTACGCCTCCAGAAATGCACTCCAAACCCTTTTTTGAACTCGGTTATTGAATCACCATGGACTAGTACTCTGGCACGAGAATTCCTAGTCTCACTGGGTCTTACAGTAAAGGAATCCCTTTCTATGTTTATGTAGCAGAAACTTTCGTTCTCAAGAATAATGGATGCCCCCTTGTTTAGGCATACAGCCCTGATGTATAATAAATCTGGGAGAAATCTCTATATGACCCTTGATGTTATTAAAACATATTATATATGTCCCCCGAAGCCTTCTTTTTCTCTAAAACTAAATAACCCTCATCTTGCAATTTTCGGTGTACTGTTAGTACAAACCAGTCCTTTTATTATTAGGTGTGCACGCCTTGGTACCTGTTCATAGCTCTACAATGTCTTTCCTAGTGACTGGTTGTCCAAATGTAATTCAATATTCCAGTGTGGTCTAACCAGTGACTTGTATAATGGAGATATATGTTTATCATAGTGGCAATCTATGCCCCTTTTAAATGCTACCCCCTGATTCCATATTTGGATTTGGCTGCTGAATGCCTGGACCACTGGCTGCTACAATTAAGATTACCTTGGTCCACCCTGGATTCCCCAAGTCCTTCTCTCCATGTCACTTTTACCCAGTGTTTTTCCATTTAACATAGTATCCTGTAATGGATTTCTTTCCAAATGTGCTTTAAACCTTGCATTTATCATGTGTTAATCATCTGCCATTTCCTGCACCGGCCTCCTTACTTATCCAGATCCTTTTGTAATAAACATATTATCCTTATTGTGTTGGATTACTGTACATGAGCTTATATCGTTGCAACAGATCGATATTTTACTGGTGTATATCCCTGTGTACAGATCATTATAATGAAAATGTTAAAGAGGAATTGGGCCCAATTCTTCGACCTTGTGGTACCCCTACTAGTAAAATGCGATCCAGTCCTGGAGTATGTAACGGCTTATTTACTACCCTCTTGTTTTCTATCAGTGGAGCAGTTACTTAACCCACTTGCACACATTTTCCCCCTGGTTCCATGCAATTTCATTTTATTTCCAATATTTTTGTGGCAACCGGATCAAATGCTTTAGGAAAAATCTAAGATATATGACATCCAGTGCCTCACTCCGATCCAGTTAAGCACTGACTTCATCATAGAAGATGATGAGATTAGTCTGACAGGACCGATCTTCATGTAACCCATGCTCGCGAAACTCGGCGTATATACATTATGTCGTGCGATACTCCAAGGATAGATTCTATGAAAACCTTCAAACATCTTTACGCCTACAACAGAGGTTACGCTTACTGTCCTTATAGTTTCCCTGGATCACTTTTTGACCCTTTTGATATTGGCACCACATTGATGCATATGCGCCAATCCTTTGGGACATTACCCGTTATTGACAGCATAATATTTTGAATAGGGGCTATCTATCGACATCACTTAACTCCCTTAGGATACCACGTGGGTGTATGCTCATTGGACCTGGGATTAAGTCTATTTTAATTCTTCCTAAGACGATGCTCCACTTCTTCCTGGTTAGACAAGAAACTTTTAAGTTTGGAGTTACCACATCTCTCTGTTCACAGCGAAGGTCCTCTCCTCGGTAAGTACAGTGGAGAAAAAAGTGTTTAATACGTTTTGCTTTTTCTAATCGCCCTCTACTGTTCTCCTCAGTATTTTTCAAGGCCAACATTTTCTGTTTTTAATTTTTTATATTTATATAGTTAAAAAGATTTTGGGGTGTAGTTTTTACTTTCTATAAGCATTATGTCTTTCCGTACTCCAGCTTTGCTTCCTTTATCTTTATTTTACTAAGTTTAATTTTTTCTCCCTATTGCTTCCTTAAGAGCCCTCTTAACTATTGTGAAAAAAATTTCTTGTGTAAACACTAGAGCGATGCTTGAAAAGGACGTACAAGTCCTGCTGACCACATACCAATCTGTCAATGTGGCAGGAAAAACCCAATCGGATTCCTGCTTGTGCACTGACAATAACGATCCGCCCCCAGAGATGTTGCCTTAACACTGGTCAGAACCCACAGTGGCATTACAATGAAAGAGGAATGGTCCCTGTTTTGGTATAACTCCCCCCCATTCACACACAGAAAGTGACGGGGGTCAGAAAGTTAGTGACACCAGTGAAACAGCAAGAGCTAGGAGGAGAAGGGAAGCTTCCCCAAAAGGCAGCTTCGACCCCCACGTGTACATAGATGCAATAGTGGTTCCAAGTGGGTTCCCTGATGCATTCAAAGCTAGGGATCAAGTGATTCCTAGGTTTGAATCTCTGCTACCAATAACCACTGTCAACAAGAACGTAGATTGGATAAAGGACACATATTATAACCAGCAGAGATTTACATTACACCAGAGATGCCCTACAGGGCCTTTCAGATCACACCCTGCCCGAGAGAGCGGACATCTCACTCGTCAGAATTATTGAGTAGGAAGCATAGGGAGAGTTGTATACCATATTTGGATAAGGTATTGAGCCCAGCCCTCTCTGACCAGCGGGGAGTTGCAAGGAGGAGACAATTCAACACAGCCTGTCCCATGGTGTTAGGTCTGTAGGGAAAAATTAAAATGAGACCAAGGTCTCAAAGGAGGATTGTTTTGGATGAGAACAAAGGTGTTATATGTGTGATCATTTGTGTCTCCATTTTAATGTATTAGTTAGCATAACACCACATATGCCTTTGCATTATGGCACGAAAAAGCTGCCTGTATAACTCTTTTATTTTAATGTGTTTCTAAAATGGCCCCTACTATATGCTTATATAAATAACTACTATATAATCCAAGATGGAGTTGCCATCCAGGACTACACCCAATGGTCGAACATTCCTGAGCTAAAGGGAGTATACCCCAAATAAGGATGTAACCAATCACAGTCTAACAGCTAAGCCCATGTGATGCTTCCTTATCTTTCTAACACAAAAGAGTATACAAACCTGCCATTTTGAGAATAAACCCAGAAAGTGAATTCAGACCAACTTGGGTGCTTGGTGTGATCTCTTTCTCGGTGCACCTTTATATCCTAGGATAATTTGGAGACCCCACTAGGATGTAGAGCTCCTTTGAGGTTCCATCCACATTAGTACCATCCCCCTTTGGATTGACTATGGACTGAGGTATTCTTTTCCAGTGATCACGGTGCAGGTCTTCAAATATTGAATAAAAGTATGTTTATTGGTTTAAAACAACGCGTTTCATGTCTCCATCCAGACACTTCATCAGGTCTAAACTTGTCACAGAATATGACTCGTATTTGAGACAGAAACTCCACATAATTGACAGCTAAATGTCCCAATATCCGATCATATTACAGCTTCTCTAGATTTCAACCCGAAACTCCAGAATAAAATTCACACATCTACACATCTTCACACTATATAACAAATGAATAAATATGCATAATTATGTAAATCATAATAAACATTATATAGCAATTGAAAAAAATATGCATAATTATGTAAATCATATTACTCCTAAAAGAAGTGTTGTTTGGCTTCTCCGATAAAAACATCTGACATAACAAAACGCCCTAGAGAAAAACACAATGGGCATGATTTAAAATATACAGTCCCATCCTTACACCCTAATCAGCTCTATAACTTCATTTAGGCCCGTCGGAGAAATTGACTGGATTTAGAATATCCTGAACATCTCCTTACAATTAAGGGCTTCTATTCTATTTCTTTTATCTACTAAAATAAAATTTATAGGTGTGACACTTAATAAAGTTATAAGATATAGATACAGGTAATGAACATTTGGAATCATTATGAGTAGATATAGAAGGGGGTAATAACAATAATATAATTTTAGTAGGCGTCTGCTATAGGCCACCAAATATAACAGAACCCATGGAAGATGTTCTCTTCAGGCAAATGGATGAGGCGGCTAATCAGAATGAGGTTGTAAAGGCCAGAGTATTAGAGTAAAGGCCATTCTAGACTTAATATTTACTAACACATCTGACAGAATAAAAAAAGGTTTAGGTTTGGGGCACCTAGGAAATAGTGACCATAATATAATATATTTCCATTTATCCTTAAATAAAGTTTTTTGTCAAGGAGCCAAAAAAACACTGCAATTTTAGAAATGCTAATTTTATTCTGCTTAGGGAGGCTCTAAACCGTATTGACTGTAACAAAGTGTTTAAAAATAGCAGAACAAATAATAAATGGGAGATCTTTAAAAACATCTTAGGCGCCCAATGTGAGAGGTAATTACTATGTTTATTACCTAATGGTAATAAAATAATTACAAACAGGAAAAACCCAATGTGGATCAACAACGAGTCAATAAATAAAAAAAACAAAGTGTTTCAGCTACTAGAATAGGAGAGCCATGAAGAATCACTAAAAAGCTATAACTAAAAAAAAATAAAATATGTAAAATATTGATAAAGGCAGCAAAGCTGGAGACAGAAATACATATTGCTATAGAAAGTAAAACTAACCCCAAAATATTTTTTACTTTTAAAATAGTAAAAATTAAAACAGAAAATAAATTGCCCTTTGTAAAGTATTGAGGGATATTGTTTGGGACGATAGAGAAAGCAAATCTATTAAACAATTTTTTCTCCACTGTATTTACCAAGGAGGATGACCTTCCTGTTGATGAGCCAAGGGATGAGGTAAACTATAACTTTAATGTTTCTTGTCTAAACCAGGAAGAAGTGCAGCTCTGTCGTAAGAAGATTAAAATAGACAAATCCCCAGGTCTTGATGGCATACACCCCCGTGTCCTAAGGGAGTTAAGTAATGTCATAGATAGGCCCCTATTCTTAATATTTATGGACTGTCTAATAACGGGGTATGTCCCAAAGGACTGATGCATAGCAAATGTGGTGTCAATATTCATGAAGGGGTCAAAAATGATCCTGGAAACTATAGGCTGGTAAGTTTAACCTCTGTTGTGGGTAAAATGTTTGAAGGTTTTTCTAAGAGATGCTATCCTGGAGTATCTCACTGAAAATAAATGTATAACTATGTTCCAGCATGGGTTTATGAATGATCGGTCCTGTCAAAACTAATCACATCAGCTTCTATGAGGAGGTTAGTTCTAGACTGGATTGGGGTGAGACATTGGATGTCATATATTTAGATTTTTCTAAAGCATTTGAAACTGTGCCACATAAAAGATTGGTAAGTAAAATGAGAATGCTTGGACTGGGGGAAAATGTTTGCAAGTGGGTAAACAACTGGCTCAGAAAACAAAGGCTGGTAATTAATGTTACATATTCAGACTGGATCCCTGTTACTAGTAGGGTACAACAGGGCTGAGTATTGAGCCCTATACTCTTTAATATTTTCACTAATGATCTTACACATGGACTGCACAGTAGAATATTGATCTTTGCAGATGATACTAAGCTCTGTAAAGTAGTCAACACCGTAGAGGATAATGTGTTATTACAAAGGGATCTGGGTCAGGTGGAGGCCTGGGCAGAGAACTGGCAGATGAGGTGTACCACAGATAAATGCAGGTTATGCACATGGGGAGGAAAAAAACAATTACATGATTACATGTTAAATGTAAAAAATGCTGGGTGACATGGAGAAGGACTTGGGAATCCTATTGGACAGTAAACTTAACTGTAGCAGCCAGTGTCAGACAGCAGCTGCCAATGCAAATAGGATTAAGGGGTGTATTGAAAGGGACATAGATACGCATGATGAGAACATCATTCTCCCATTATACAAGTCACTGGTTAGATCACACATGGAATATTGTGTACAGTTTAGGGCACCAGTGCACAGGAAAGACATTGTAGAACTTGAACAGGTACAAAGGTGGGCAACAAAAATAATAAAAGGATTGGGTGGATTGCAATACCCAGAAAGATTAGCAAGATTAGGGTTATTTAGTTTAGAGAAAAAACGGCTTGGGAGGACATAATAAATATATCAACGGTCTATATAAAGATCTCTCTCAAGATTTATTTATACACAGGACTGTATTCAGAACAAGGGGGCATCCTCTACATCTTGAGAAAAGAAAGTTTCTTTGTAAACATAGAAAGGGATTCTTTACTGTTAGAGCAGTGAGACTATAGAACTCTCTCCTAGAGGAACTTGTCATGGTAAATTTAATAACAGCGTTCAAAAAAGGTCTGGATGCATTTCTAGAGCATAATAATATAACAAGCTATAGTGACTAAGATTCTGGAGTAGGATCGTTGATCCAGGGATTTATTCTGATTGCCAGATTAGAGTTGGGTAGACATTTTTCCCTAAAATGAGAACAATTGGCTTCTAACTCCTGGGGGTGGGGGGGGGGGGGTTTGCCTTCCTCTGGATCAACACTTTAGGATCAACACTTTAGCAAAATAGGCTGAATTGGATGGACGTCTGTCTTTTTTCGGCCTTACAAACTATATAATGTGTTTTTATTGGAGAAGCCGGACAACATTTCTATATGATTCACATAATTATGCATATTCATTCAATTGCTATATAGTGTTTATTTCAGAGATCTGTGAACTTTATTCCAGAGTTTCAGGTTGAAATCTAGAGAAGCTGTAGTATGATCGGTGATTGGGACATTTAGCTGTCAATTATGTGGAGTGTCTGTCTCAAATATGAGTCATTTTCTGTGAAACGTTTGGACCTGATGAAGTGTCTGTATGTAGAAACGAAACATGTTGTTTTAGCCAGATAAACATATTTTTATTCAATATTTGAAGATATGCACCGTGATCACTGGAAAATAATATTTCGGTCCATAGTCAAACTGAAGGGGGCTGGTACTACCAAACTCAGAATGAAAGCTTGAATTTATTCTACGTGATTCTGGTGTCTTTCATTCCTCGGAGGAACAAGTGGGAGATTCTCAGTACGAGATTTGCAGTGAGGCAGTGGTCTTCCCTCCACTTCTGTTGGATATCCAAGTTGGAGACTTGTGCCCCCGGTTCTAACTGCACAACTGAATCAGGTAAGTGCTTTTAACTAGCGGTGGTTTGGATTTTACTGAAGGTTTTGCACAAGGAGCGCCCAGCATTGTCTCTTTTTTTCTTTTCTTTTATCCATTATTATGTCATTTAAATCATATAATAGTTTAATTGATAGACAGAGTCCTTTGATGGCAGTCTCTGATAACCCGATTTTTCTCCTTGGCGCATACCCTTTCTTAGGAAGCTCAAAATTACTTCCCCTACATCTTAATGTAATACACTTTTCCTCAATGCCTGATGAAATCACCTCCCGCACCTCTTCCCATTTCCAATATCAACAACTGCAACATTTTCTTGCACCATGTTGCATATTTGGTGGGAATACCCCTCAATGAAGGGACTTTGGAACACGGTGTACCAGACCATTGATTTGACTTCTGGGATAAATATTCCCAAAACCTCTGATGCAGCCCTTCTGTTTGTGTTTGATGTTTCAGTATATATAGTATATATATATAATATATATATATTATATATATATATTATAATAATAATATATATATATATATATTATATATATATACACACACATACTAAAGAGAAAAGGAGAAACAAGGGGGCGCACAATTTTGAGTACGTTTGGTAGAACGTATACAGTTGAGTATTTGATCTACTCACCAATTTGAGTTGCGCTCTTAGTGTAGAGGCACAACTCTCATATTAGCATACAGGGCTTTTACTGTAGCCGTAGCCTTTGTATACGACTGCCGATGTTCCCGTGAGCGGCGTCCCGCCAAGCAGACAGTAGAGGAAAAAGAAGATGGTGGATCCAGAAAATTACTTTATTATTCTAAAAAGGCTAGGGCGATAACCTCAGCCAGTCTAAAACAATTTAAAAGCAAGTAAAACTCGCCGCGTTTCGCGTTTATCAAACGCTTCCTCAGGGATGAATGATCTACTGTATCTTGTTCAAACATTATAAAGGTACAAAGTGCAGATAACAGGTTGAATAGAACATCAATCAAACTAAACAAAGAGATCTAATTGGTGTATTCAGTTGTCAGTCACACATCATCCAGATCACAAGACAGGTAGGGATGAAGTAGGATGAAACATGGTCCTAAATGTCGGTCATTTGCATTTCAAAGGGTTCATCACAATGTATTCCTTTTTGTTTCTATGATTTTGTTTCTATGATTAATTACATTTAGTTCTCTTCCCCTTTTTTGAGGTAATTTTGCTATATGTTATTTCTTAAGTTCTAAATCAGATATTACTGTAATTTTGAACAGTAATTGCAATTTTTTTTGTTTGCATACATTAAATTTTTCAACATGTGTCATAAAAATGTCGAAAAAAGAGGCTGGGTAAAGTGCTATGTGTCTTCTTATCATTATGGATTCATTATATGTTCATACAATAATAGTCTTGAAGTGTGAATAGTGTTCATCTGTTGATTCCTTTTTACTTCCATATTTAATTACATGCGGTTCTCTTTCTTTTTTATATTCGTTTTGCTATATGTTACCTCTTTGAGTTCTAAATCATGCATTGCTGTGATTTTGAGCAGTAATTTGCAAATTTATATGTTTGCATACATTTAATTTTTCGACATATGTCGAAATAAAAATGTTAGAAAAAGGTACAGTAAAGTGCTGTGTGCCTTCTTATCGTTATGAATTCAGTGTTTATTGGTGCACTGGTCCTCTTGAATTATGGGTATAGTCAAATGTGTGCATATATATATATTCTTATAAACCTACTTAAAGTGCTGTGCAAATGTGGTTGGTTTAAAATCTTTATCTATATTAGTTTAGTAGAAAAGAAGCAATTATACTAAAAACCCTGACATTTTCCTGCTCTATTAACGCATCAACTCTATGGCTTCATTTAGTCCACGGGGTTGTAGAGTACCCAGCTTGTAGATCCAATACATCTCTTTCTTCCTCAGTAGTTGGAATTTATATGGACTGTGTTCAGGTATGGTATCAACGGCTGTGATCCTGAATACATTAAAGTTTTGATCATGTAGCTCCTTGCAGTGTTCGGCTACACTTTGTTTCATATCCCCTCGTTTGGTACATGCTCGATGACCGTTCAATCTTATGTGGAGTGGGCATGTGTTTCTGCCCACATATTGTTTGCCACATACGCAATCTAGGACATATATGACAAAGGTGCTCGTACAGTTTAGATGATATTTCAAAGAAAAACTATCATTAGAATAATTTGAAATAATTTTGCCTGTTTCACGTATTGTTTTACAGCACATGCATCTCGCCATGCCGCAGGGGAAACTACCTGCCCTATCCACTGATGAGGAATCGGTATGTTTTTTTGTTGTTTTTGTTCTGGTTCTGCTGGGTGCAATCAGATTCTTTAAGTTTGGTGCTCTTCTAAAGATAAGGCTTGGATTTTCGGGAATAATTGGGCCAAGGTATGAATCTTTTTTAATCAGATACCAGTACTTTTGAAGAATTTCTCTAATTTTTGTTTGGGACGAATTGTACCGTGTTATTAAGGCATATTGTTTTTTGGGATTCGTTTCTGGGCCTTTTTTCTTTGTTTCTATACATTCTTTTTGGGTTAAATTGCTGGCTCTAATTTTTGCATCCTGTAGCAACTTGTCAGGATACTTCTTTTCCTGAAGTCTTTTTTCTATTATTATTGCTTGATTCAAGAAGTCCTGGTCTTCGGTACGGTTCCTTCTGAGTCTTCTGAACTAACCATAAGGAACGTTATTGAGCCATGGACGGTGACAAAATTGATATATGCATTAATATCAACTTTTTTAAAATAGGTGGTTGTGTTTAATTTTCCATTTTTATTGTAAATATGTAAATCCAGGAATTCTACTTTTTCAGGATGACAGTTAGCGGTAAAGGACAAGCCCATGGTATTATTGTTTAGATGTTGGATAAACTGAGGAATATTTTCAAGGGGTCCTGTCCATACAAATAAAAGGTCGGTAGATTTGCATACTGGGGGGCTACCTTGGTCCCCATTGCAGTTCCCCGTATCTGCCGGTAGGTGGCGCTATCATAATCAAAGTAGTTATTTTCTAGGATTAACCTCAAACCCTTAATTAGAAAATCTTTTTTCTCCTCAGATTATTTCATATCATTATTGAGCTTGGTTCTGATACATTCTATAAGCAAAAAAGAAAAAGTAAGTGGCGCTCACCGGTATGCTGGACTCTGTAGTTCGCCCGTCCTCAGCTATGGAGTCCAAGGTGAAGGGGGAAAAGATAGCCTCTTTTCCCTATTCCCAAAGCGGTGTTCGTGGAAACGGGACCCCTGGTTTTAGATGCCCCAACCATATTGAATTTGTTTTAAAAACCCAACCCGGCCCAATCCATATAGAAAAATTCCCTCGGAGGGGGTAGTGAAAAAATCAAAAATTCTTTTTAAAAAAACTTTTTAAAAAAGACTTATAAAATCATTCCCAAGATGAAAAAAAGGTTTACCCCGTTCGGGCCCTCAGAAAATTGGCCCCCTTTTTCGTTAAAACTAACACACATCTAAAAAGTTCCCTTTTAGGGCCTAGTTTTCCCGGGGGTCAATTAGGTATCACATTTGGGAATGTTTAAAAACCTCAATGGTAAAAGACGAAATTGAATGCTCTTTATGTTTTACATATCAAAAATCAAATATATGCACATGTATTATCACATAGATTGACATGGAAAAAAAATATTTTATAAAAACAACAAACCCTTTAAAAACCATTGGGGGCATAGAGAACACACAACATATTTAAAGAAAAAAAAAAAGTTAAAATAATTAATAAAGTATACATTTAAAATCTGATTTTAAAATTCAAAAACCCCGGGGAAACCTAAATGGCAAAAGGGGTTTTTAAACCGTATGCCCCTTCCCCCTTTTTTAAAAAGGGCCTTTCTCAATTCCCCCCTTATAGGTCTGTTAAAAATGTTTTTATAGCCTGAACTTTAAATGGGTGGTTTAAAATTTCCCTGGTGAACCCTTCCCAAAAAAAAAAAAAAGCCCTTGGCTGCCCCCTGAAATTTTTTCGGAGACTTTTCTGGGGTTTGGAAACATGAATTGCCCCTCTTTAAGCGTATATATAAATTTCCCAGTGGTACAGCCCACTCCCGCCCCTTTCCCCATATATCGCAAAATATCAGATAAAAACCCCATATGAACCCGTGACAATTAAGAAAATTTTTGAACCCTTAATATGGCTTTGGGGGGGGGGTAACGGCGATGTAAAGGGGTTGATTTTACCCTAAAATTTTTCAGAGAATGCATCTGCTTAGAACATTTAAAGGCCCCCTTAAAGTCTATCCATGTGTGTCTTCTGTTTTTCGGAGATGAAATAAACTTTCTAGGGAGATCATTTTCCCCCTAACGTACGTGGTTTTTATCGTGGATATAAACTTACATCGTTCTTAATATATCCCGCAATTCCTGGTCAATCGAAGAAGGAAAAAGATTCTTCCGTACAATATCCACATGATATTGGTTGCTTTTAATGTGTCATAAAAAAAATTTTGATTCTTTGAGGCATATTTTTTTTTTTATTTTTGGAAGAAAAGAAAGTTCAATCTACCCCTTTTTTTCAGCTGATCCCCAAAAGCTCTTTGGATGTTTCCTTTCTTTAACCCCAAATTCTGACCCCTATTAAAAATTGTTTTCTTCTCCTGACATAATGCCCCCACTTCACGCAATTCCTCTTGGACCAAATTAAAACTCTCCCCCCCCCGGGAAGATTTTTTTTATGCATGTGGGGGGGGGGCAGCTGAAGGCACCCAAGATGCCATTTCCTGAAAAATTTTTTTCCTACAGGTGGTACTATAAACTTTACCAGCAAGGGTTCCTATCAATTTTTTTAAAACTAGGAAATTATTTCACTTTTTGCATCTCAAAAATAAAAATCAGATTATCTTGATTTGGGTTGTATATTCCACAAATTTTTTGGGATGGGGGAGATGAACCCCGACATACTAACAGGGTATCACTATTTTCCTCGCATACCAAAAAATATCATCAGAAAAAGTTATTTGGTGGAATATATGTATTCTTCCCAAAATACGATACAAAAATGTTAGCTGTGAAAGGCGAAAAACCGAGCCCATTGGGCTTCCCTGGATCTGTAAATAGTATAAGCCATTGAACATAAAGAAATTATGTCCTAACAAAAATTTGTCACCAAAAAGGGGATATATTGATTAAAGGGGAAAGTCCCCTTTTTCCGGGGTATTTTGTTAAAAGAAAGTGGGAAAAGGCATGTAGTGCAAAGTGTGTGGGGTTATTGATGTTATAAGGAAAAACTATGTCCATGAGACCCACTGGTACTGGGCTTCCCCAAAATAATACTTCCCCATAATTTAGGATTTCCCTAGAGTCTTTAAATAATTTGGGGTGAACAAAAGCCAAAGGCGAAAACCCCCCCCCCCCCCGGTCAATCAAGTACTAAAGTGCTCATAAATGGACCCTTTCCCCTGTATGAGGGGGGAAAAAACGGAAAGGGGGGGAAAAACCCCCCTTGTGGACTTTTCGGGAGCGTTAAAAAAAATGGGTGTTTTGGGATACTTAAAGGCCTCGTTCACACGGCTTATTTCCCCGCGGTTTTGGGGGCCGACGGATTGACGATCGCAATCCGTTGGCAAATCAGTCAGAAAAATAAAAACCCCTTTTTTCTATTGGATTTCAATAAAAAAAATTCGGCTCGTAGTTCACCGACGCGTATTTCCGCCCGGATTGCCGCCGCGGATTGACGAGGGCAATCCGGACGGAAAAACAATGTGCAGTAAATTATTTACGGAGGATTCACCATCTACAATAAATGGAGATGGGAACCCGTCGGAAAAAATCATTTTTAAATAGTTCCCCCCACTTGGGGGTTCCCACTTATTTGCAACTGATTTTCAAACTGTTTTTCAAAAACGTTTTCGATCGGCAATCCGATGAAAAATACGTTCTAAAAATAAGCCGTGTAAAACATACCCCTTTACACTCATACAATCTCTTTGTCTGCCCGTAAAAAAATCCTAGTAAACCTTCCCTCCAAGAGCTTTTAACTTACCAGAGAAAATATTTGTGGGATCCAGGGCCAATTTTTTATTATTATTTCACCCCCAAAAATTTTGTTTACTTCTCTGAGGTATAACCCTTTCAGAATCCCACAAAACCCCCCTTGTCCAACCGAGAACCCAATTGTAAAATTTTGTTTGAATATCCTGAAGCATTAGTTTCCTTTTTGGTCATATATTTTTCTTGTCTCCACCCCTTAAGTGCAGATCTCGAAGTTCCTTTTCCCCTATGGACTGAAAGTCCTCCATAGCGGAGACCCTGGAATTGATGGGATAAAAATCACAATTTTTTATATATTGCAAATTGACATCTTTGGCAAGGAAAGAAAAGAAAGGGAGGGCGCACAATAGTGTAGTACAGTTAAAATAACTAGCCAATAAAAGAGCAAAGCTCACCTGGTAAGGTTGTGCAATAAATAGAGGCACAACACTCAAGAAGGCTTACAGGGCTTTTAGTGCTGTAGCCCTTAAGACAGCAGCCTGGATCCCAGGAAAAACACAGGTCCGGTACAGGACTAGGTAGGAACTATCTTGAAGTATCCAAAATGGACGTGGATCCGGGCCTCCGAGGCAAAAACAGAGAGAAAGCGATTCTCGCTATAATCTATTAAAAAGACTAGCTTTATTGTTTAAAAGTGCAGCAGACTTATGCTGTCACACAATTAAAACCAAAAGACATAAATAAAAAGGCTCAACGCGTTTCTTGCGGCAAACCCGCACTTCCTCAGGAGCATGCATACACTTCACATGGCTACAGGCTTTATATATAAAACATGGATGCCGGCAGGAAGTTGTCACAACGGCATCGACGAACCAAAGATCTTTTTAGTCCACGGTATCTGATTCTATAGTAAAGAAGACTCTGAATGGATGGAGGATCAGTCAATCACTATTCGTGTCAGGTCACATGTCTTTGAGCTTTAAAGACTGGTGGTAAAAGCTGTCAATCAAATGATGTCATTAGAGATCCGGGTTCTGACGTCAGCATGCACAGGGACTGGTTAGAGATCCTGTCAATCTCCCAATGTCAACACTATGAGACGGGGAGGTCCCATGATTGTACTGTTACAAGTGAAAACGCATAACCTTAAGCCTGCATGATAACAGTCTCCTTATAAATTTAAATATATCACAAATTAAACCTAATAGGCTGTTCCAAACAGAGATAATAAATATTAATATGTTAATTTAAAAAAAAAAAAAAAAAAAATGCAAATGTTGTGGCATGATCAGGGCAACGAACACGATCACCTCAAAGGCAACGAAAAAATCATATCCCATAAAAAGCTTTTTAAACTGTAAAAGTACACATGTTGTTTACGTGATTGAATGTAAATGTTCAATGCAATACGTAGGCAAGACCACCTGTCCTTTACATATTCGTTTAAATGGTCATCGTGCTAGCACAAAAAAAGGTGATCTTTTACAAAGCATAGCAAGACACTGCACAGAGGCACATAATAAAGATTTTTCAGTTTTCAACATTACCCCTATAGACAGTGTTAATTGTGATGTACCCAATCGTTCCCAGATTCTTCAAAAAAAAGAAATGTACTGGATCTTCACACTACAGACTTTAAGGCCAAAGGGATTAAATGAAGTAATCGAAACTATTTAACATTGGTCCATTTTTAGGCATTACAATTTTAATAAAAATGCAGTTCTTAATTGAGTAAGGACTATATAGCGTAGCAGTTTTTTTAGGTACTTCAATTTTTTTTTTTTTTTTTATGTAAATTAACATATTAATATTTATTATCTCTGTTTGGAGCAGCCTATTAGGTTTAATTTGTGATATATTTATATTTATAAGGAGACTGTTATCATGCAGGCTTAAGGTTATGCGTTTTCACTTGTAACAGTACAATCATGGGACCTCACCGTCTCATAGTGTTGACATTGGGAGATTGACAGGATCTCTAACCAGTCCCTGTGCATGCTGACATCAGAACCCGGATCTCTAATGACATCATTTGATTGACAGCTTTTACCACCAGTCTTTAAAGCTCAAAGACATGTGACCTGACACGAATAGTGATTGACTGATCCTCCATCCATTCAGAGTCTTCTTTACTATAGAATCAGATACCGTGGACTAAAAAGATCTTTGGTTCGTCGATGCCGTTGTGACAACTTCCTGCCGGCATCCATGTTTTATATATAAAGCCTGTAGCCATGTGAAGTGTATGCATGCTCCTGAGGAAGTGCGGGTTTGCCGCAAGAAACGCGTTGAGCCTTTTTATTTATGTCTTTTGGTTTTAATTGTGTGACAGCATAAGTCTGCTGCACTTTTAAACAATAAAGCTAGTCTTTTTAATAGATTATAGCGAGAGATCGCTTCTCTCTGTTTTTGCCTCGGAGCGCCGGATCCACGTCCATTTTGGATACTTCAAGAAAATTGACCTCTTTGGTTGTTATGTTCCTATTCTGTGCTTGGTTATCATTCAAACTTTCCAGCAAGAGGACAGAGTTCTGCTCCGCAAAACTCAATCCTCTAGGGAAATGATCAGTAGATCTACTACAACTGTCCCTTTCCAATTCATCTGGTGTGCTTGTGGAAAAATGTTTTTTGACAGTGAGTAATCTAATGAATTTGTTAACATCTTTAATGGTATTATAAAGATTAAAATTGGTGGTAGGTACAAAACTAAGGCCCCGGCTTAACACTCTAATCTGATCTTCAGTCAAAATACAAGCGGACAAATTGAGCACAGAAAAATATATATAGATGATACCCTGTTAGTATGGCAGGGTTCATCTACCTCCATACCAAAATTTGTGGAATATATCAACACAAATCAAGATAATCTGATTTTTACTTTTGAGATGCAGAAAAGTGAAATACATTTCCTAGATTTAAAATTGATAGGAGATCCGGTTGCTGGTAAAGTTTATAGTACCACCTATAGGAAAGAAATTTCAGGAAATGGCATCTTGCATGCCTCCAGCTGCCACTCCCCACATGTCATAAATAATTTTCCGGTGGGAGAGTTTATTAGGTCCAAGAGGAATTGCAGTGAAGTGGGTCATTATGATCAGGAGAAGAAAACAATTATTAATAGGCTCAGAAGTAGGGGTTATAAGAAGAGGTACATCCACAGAGCTTTAGGTATCGCTGAAAAAAAGGATAGGAATGAACTTATCTTTTCTTCCAAAAATAAGAACAAAAATATGTGCTCAGAAGAATCAAATATATATTTTATGACACAGTACAGCAACCAATATCAGGACATAGTGGATATTGTACGGAAGAATCTTCCTATACTTACGATTGACCAGGAATTGCGGGATATACTTAAGAACGGATGTAAGTTTATATCCACGAGACCATATACGTTAGGGAATATGATCTTTCCTAGCATGTTTATTTCATCTCCAAAATCTAGAAGACACACATGGATAGACTTCAAGGGGTCCTTTAAATGTGGCATAAGCAGATGCATTCTCTGCAAATTTATGGTAAAATCAGACACCTTTACATCTGCCGTTACGGGCAAGCAGTTTTAGGTTCAGAATTTTCTTAATTGCCGCTGTTCATATGTGGTCTATCTGATATGGTGCGATATATGTGGCATGCAGTATGTAGGCTGTACCACTAGGAATTTATATATACGCATCAGAGAGCATATTCATGATTCCAAACAGATTAGTCTCCGCAAAATTTCAGGGGCAGCCAAGCATTTTTTAGAAGTTCACCAGGGCAATTTAACATCATTTAAAGTTCAGGCTATAGAACAGGTTAACAGACCTATGAGAGGAGGGGATTGGAGAAAGGCCCTTATGAATAGGGAAGCATACTGGATTTTAACCCTTGACACTAGGTTTCCCCGGGGTCTGAATCTTAAATCAGATGTTATGTATATTTATTAGTTATTTACTGTTTTTGCATTAAATATGTTGTGTGTTCTCTATGCTCCAATGGTATTTAAGTTTGTTGTATATATATTTTTTTTTTCCATGTCAATCTATGTGATAATACATGTGCATATATTTGATGTTGATATGTGAACATAAGGAGCATTCAATTTCGTCTTTACCATTGAGGGTTAATCATTCAGGTGTGATACCTAGATTGACCCGGGAAACTAGCTATATGAGGAAGCTTTTTAGATGTGTGTGTTAGTTACGAATAAGGGCCATTTACTGAGCCTGAAACGCGTAAACTTTTTCATCTTGCAATGATTTTATCTTTTTACAAGTTTTCTAATAAAGAGAGTGTTGATTTTTGTCACTACGCCTCTGAGGAATCTTCTATATGAGTGCCGGGATTGCTTATATCTTACTTCACATCTGATACATTCTATACCAATATCGTGAGAGATATTTGTATATAGCGCCATTACGTCTGCTGTAATCAAGACATAATTTAAATTAGTATCTAGTGTTGAGATTATTTGAATCAAGTGACTGGAGTCTCTCAAATAGCTGTTGAGACCCTGCACCAGGGGTTTCAGATGTAGATCCAAGAAGTTTGAAAGATTGCTCGTACTTGAGTAGATCCCAGAGATAATGGGCCGTCCAGGGGGATTTATTGGATCCTTATGAATCTTAGGCAGAAAATAGAAGAAAGGTTTGTTAGGCTCTTTGATGTAAATGTGATGTTTTTCTTTTTTATTTATAATATTACCCGCCAGGGCTTTGTTTAGTAGATCTAGCAATTTTTTCTGTATATCGGGATAAGGATCAAGTACGATAGGTTCATAATAATCCTTATCGTTCAAAATATTTTCTGCCTCCTTATGGTAGTTCTAACATATAGCAAAATTACGTCAAAAAAAGGGGAAGAGAACTAAATGTAATTAATCATAGAAACAAAAAGGAATACATTGTGATGAACCCTTTGAAATGCAAATGACCGGCATTTAGGACCATGTTTCATTCTACTTCATGCCTACCTGTCTTGTGATCTGGATGATGTGTGACTGACAACTGAATACACCAATTAGATCTCTTTGTTTAGTTTGATTGATGTTCTATTCAACCTGTTATCTGCACTTTGTACCTTTATAATGTTTGAACAAGATACAGTAGATCATTCATCCCTGAGGGAGCGTTTGATAAATGCGAAACGCGGCGGGTTTTACTTGCTTTTAAATTGTTTTAGATTGGCTGAGGTTATCGCCCTAGCCTTTTTAAAATAATAAAGTAATTTTCTGGATCTCCCTGCCTGCATCATTGGCCTTCCTGGATACAAATGTGCGCCGGTTCCACCATCTTCTTTTTCCTCTACTATATACATACATATATACAGTGGTGGTCAAAAGTATTGGCACCCCTGCAATTCTGTCAGATAATACTCGGTTTCTTCCTGAAAATGATTGCAATCACAAATTCTTTGGTATTAATATATTCATTTATTTTGCTTGCAATGAAAAAACACAAAACAGAATGAGACAAAAATCAAATCATTGATCACACAAAACTTAAAAAATGGGCTGGACAAAAGTATTGGCACCCTCAGCCTAATACTTGGTAGCACAACCTTTAGCCAAAATAACTGCGAACAACTGCTTCCGATAACCATCAATGAGTTTCTTACAATGATCTGCTGGAATTTTAGACCATTCTTCTTTGGCAAACTGCTCCAGGTCCCTGAGATTTGAAGGGTGCCTTCTCCAAACTGCCATTTTGAGATCTCTCCACAGGTGTTCTATGGGATTCAGGTCTGGGCTCATTGCTGGCCACTTTAGAAGTCTACAGTGCTTTCTCTCAAACCATTTTCTAGTGCTTTTTGAAGTGTGTTTTGGGTCATTGTCCTGCTGGAAGACCCATGACCTCGGAGGGAGACCCAGCTTTCTCACACTGGGCCCTACATTATGCTGCAAAATTTGTTGGTAGTCTTCAGACTTCATAATGCCATGCACACGGTCAAGCAGTCCAGCGCCAGAGGCAGCAAAGCAATCCCAAAACATCAAGGAACCTCCGCCATGTTTGACTGTAAGGACCGTGTTCTTTTCTTTGAATGCCTCTTTTTTTTTTCCTGTAAACTCTATGTTGATGCCTTTTCCTTAAAAAAAAACTCTACTTCTGTCTCATCTGACCAGAGAACATTCTTCCAAAACGTTTTAGGCTTTCTCAGGTAAGTTTGGGCAAATTCCAGCCTGGCTTTTTTATGTCTCGGGGTAAGAAGTGGGGTCTTCCTGGGTATCCTCCCATACAGTCCCTTTTCATTCAGATGCCGACGGCTAGTTTGGGTTGACACTGTTGTACCCTCTGACTGCAGGGCAGCTTGAACTTGTTTGGATGTTAGTCGAGGTTCTTTATCCACCATCCGCACAATCTTGCGTTGAAATCTCTGGTCAATTTTTCTTTTCTGTCCACATCTAGGGAGGTTAGCCACAGTGCCATGGGCTTTACACTTCTTGATGACAATGCGCACGGTAGACACAGGAACATTCAGGTCTTCGGAGATGGACTTGTAGCCTTGAGATTGCTCATGCTTCCTCACAATTTGGATCCTCAAGTCCTCAGACAGTTCTTTGGTCTTCTTTCTTTTCTCCATGCTCAATGTGGTTCACATAAAGACACAGGACAGAGGATGAGTCAATTTTAATCCATGTCAACTGGCTGCAAGTGTGATTTAGTTATTGCCAACACCTGTCAGGTGCCACAGGTAAGTTACAGGTGCTGTTAATTACACAAATTAGAGAAGCATCACATAATTTTTCAAAACAGCTCCAATACTTTTGTCCATCCCCTTTTTTTATGTTTGGTGTGGAATTATATCCAATTTGGCTTTTTGACAATTCTTTTTGTGGTTTTCCATTGAAGACAAATTAAATGAAGATAATAATACCAAAGAATTTGTGATTGCAATAATTTTCAAGAAGAAACTGAGTATTATCTGACAGAATTGCAGGGGTGCCAATACTTTTGGCCACCACTGTATAATATATATATATATATATATATATATATATATATATATATATTATATATAAAATATATATATATATATATATATATATATATATATATGTAATATATATATATAGTGGCCGAGCGACCTTAGGCGGCCGCATGGTGCTGCCACTAGGTGGCGTATGTCAGGAGACCTGGTAGAAACATGCCACCGAGGGCCTGGTCTCGGTGGGGGAAGCCAGTGGTTGTCTGTCAGCAACACCATTATGGGCTCGCTTTTCCCGGAACAGCTGCAGTTGGGTGGGTGGCTTCTCCCATGTTCCAGGTTTTACCAGGCCTATAAAAAGCCTGTCTCTCCAGGTAATTGGGGGGGGGTGGTGGTCTGCTACCTGCAAGTGGAGCTAGTGAGGAAGGCTCTTACCCCCAGGCTTGAGGCAAATAGGTGGCTGCCTTCAGGAAGCCAGACCAAGCAGAGGCTGGTAAAAGTGTTTGTGTTGCTGGCAGTAGGCCAAGTCCACAGTTAGTGAGGGACCCATTTTTTGTATAGCTAGTGGCCAGACAGTCGAGGATTTTGTTTTTGGTTGTATCTGTACTGACATTGCCTGAAGAGGAAATAAAGCTGGCTGAAGCCCAAAAGAGAATCCTCGTGTCAGTGTTACATACATTGGAGTGCCACCCGTTTAACGAAAGCAGCAGTCCGTGAGCTGAAGAAAACCCCGGGACGGTCTAAGATGGCGTCCAAGCGCAAGTGAGGCGCTATATATGGTGGAGGATGCGGGCATAATTGGCAGGACCTGGACAAGATTGGCACAGCTGGCACAAGTTGTGATGCATGAAAAAATGCATAAAGTTGCTGCAGCAACATTTAAAGGGCCAGAGGCCTAATTGTGAAACGGTGCCTAAAAGAAACAATGTGTGTTAAAAGATTTTGTTGCTGCTACCTGAAATTTTTTTTTGTTTGGCCATGGAGGAACTCCTTGCCCACCTGATGCAGTCTATGAAGGAGTCTGAGCAGCTGACTGTGACCATGCGGAAGAAGAATGAGAAGCTCCATGCAGAGTTGGAGGCAAAACATAAGGTGACAAAGACCATTTTCAACCCTCTATCATGGTCTGGGGATACTGGACATACCTCAATCCAAGCAGCCTTGCCGGCTGGGAGTCCAGAAAGAAATCTGGAAAAGACGGCTGCCAAGGATAACAAGCCTGAGTGGTGTGACGGATGCCTACAGGGGGACATGTGCATCAGGGGATGTCCTGTGGCGAGAAGGCCATATTGTCCGTTCAAGAAGGGGTCCACTTCAGGAGAGGTGGTGTTGCTGAGGGACCTGTGTGCTGCCGTTGACGGGGGCAACCATCCGGATCAGCTGGAACCTGCTACCACTGTTCAGCAGAGGTTGGCTTGTTGGAGGTGCCACAGAGTGGAGAGTTGAGCTCCTGACTGCCCTCTCAGGAGGAGGCCAGAGAGGTTACAGCCCCAAGCCCTGGAGTTCAAGGTGAGTGGAGCCCCACCCATGGCTGACATGGACAGTCAGCAAGAGAAGTCCAGACTGCCCCCAGACACCATACCCAGTGTGGAGACCCATCATGGACCCGGTAAGACTGCTCCAGTGGGGTGTATTGCGGGTGACACCTGTGTTAGGACTGCCAGGCATGGGTTCTGTGACAATCAGGGTGCACCAAGCAGAGGCCTAGACATGTTGCCTGTGCAGGTAAAGAGTGCTGAGAGCAGCAGGACTGTGAACTGTGGACTCAGTGTGTTCCATGCTGTATTACCTGTGGGGAATAGTGACTCTGTTATCAACTGTGTTATGAATACTATACCTATTGAAAATACTAGTAATGGGTTAAATGTACCTGTAATCAGTAGCTATAGCACACAGCTTGAACAGGGGGTTGTTCGCAGGGTCACAAGCGACTAGAGATGCTGTAGCAGTAGAGGAGAGCAGCTCAGGTCTTCCCCCTGGAGGTCATGGTTGTGAGAGCTATGGGTGAAGTAAATGCAGTATGTGAACTCGCTACTAAAGACACTGCAGGTGAAGAAGCAGTAAGCTGTAGCTTGGTTGTGCTGCTAGAGGCAATATGTGAACAGGCTGCTAAAGATATTGTAGTTGTAGCAATAACTGTAGAGGAGGGCAACTAAGGTGTGCCCCTAGAGGTCATAGGGGAGAGCAGCCCGAGTAGCACAGGTGATGTGTGTCCTGTGATTGATGGCCACCAGTTCTGTTTGACTCCTGTTGGTCCTAGAGAGAAGCTTTCATGTTTCAGTGTGCTGCCTGGAAGGGAAAAGGCAAATCCTGGGAATGATTGCTCTGCTGCCATGTATGAGGAGACGATAAGTGTGAATGTGCCAGTTAGTGACCATGAAAACAAACCACTCTGTGAAGAGTCTCCATTTCAGTGGTGGAGTGGACGCTGTAGTGTGGCAGTGCTGCAGTGTAAAAATGGTGATTATTCGGATGGGAGTGATGAAGATACCTGTGTAAAGAAAACGTGTGCCAAGGCAGATTTAGTTGGAGATCTGGATTGTGCCACTGCAGGGAATGAAGAGGATGGTTGTTCTGGGACTTGTAGTGCAGCTGTGGTCATTTGCTCCAATGGTTGCTGTGTTTCCAGTAGCTTTTACTGCAATGGCCACTCTGATGGAAAGAGTGAGCTGCTAGACACCACAGAGGTGGGTGTATGCTTAAACCCTAGTGAGGGGCAAGTGAGCGTGTTTGAATCCTCAGATGGTAAAGAGTTGCCTGGTTCTGAGGCAGCTGATACATTTTCCCTACAGGTTATAGAGGAAAATAGTAGTAGTATCACAGAGGTGGTATGTGCGGTGGTTTGTGGCCACCTGCAAGTAGATGCCATTTGTATCAAGATGTCCGCTGCACCTACTGGTGGTAAAAAGGTGACTGAGTTGTCTAATGTGAACACGGCCAGTTTGGTGTATGAGTGGAAGAACTATAAAGATGATGGCCAGGGTGCTATGACTCATGTCTCATTTATAAATATGTCGGCCATGAACTCCAGCGCACGGTGTGAACCGTATGGTGAGCAAGATAAAGGAGTGGCCTTGATAGAGGCTGAGAGTTCTCCTTTAGAGACTGTTACAGGGGATGTGAAGGAAACATCTCCAGAGGGCCTAAGGCTGAATGGGACTGGTGATAAGTGTGCACAGGGGAATGTGCACTCTGACGCTGGTGAGGTGCTCAGTGCGGTAGACCAGATTTCCTCTGGCAGAAACCAGGTGACTGCTAGTAGCCAAGAGGCAGAGCTTCAGGCTCCAGAGAAAGTAGAAGACGTAGCTGACCCTAAGAGAGGTTTGGGTCTCATGACAATCCTGCAGACAAAGAGGTAGCAGGTTGAGGCTCAGGTGCGCCCCTAGAGGTCATGGTGGATAGTGACCCTTGAGAAGTGTGCTTTCATTACAGCTTCTGGTGAAGATAGGGTGGTTGCTGGGTCCAACCAGGGGTCTTTTGCTTATGTGAGACCCAAAATAGCGAAGACACTGCCCAGTGGACACAATGCCAAGGCAGTCTGTGTGTGGAAGAAGGTTACAAGTTATGATAACACTGGTACTGGTGTTGCCAGTAGTAGCCCTGTGAATGTCGGCATGCGAGTTGAAGGTGATGACTTCAATGTTGCAGAGCATGTATGCGTGGTGCCACCTATAGAAAGTGGCTATGACTGGTCAGTCGCCTCTTGTAGGGTGAGTGCAAGGTATGAGCCCACAGCCGAGCTGTACGTGAAAAATGTTGTCTCCACCCCTGAGGATGTAGCAAAGATGTTGCCCCAAAGTAGGGTTGTGCAGAATAATCAGGTCCTATGGCCTGTATCAAATGGAATGTGTATATAAATATATATATATATCTATATCGCTCCTTAGACACTGGACATTGGAAATCGTATGATCACCCGTCATTTAAAGAATGGTTCGTGGAGGTGACACATATATAATATGTGGAGGAGTTATTGGCTACAACTCAAGAAAAAATTAATGTTTTGAAAAATACCTGGGTACCTTGGTATTTACAGCCTCCCCTGCTTTCTTGCCACCTAAAACCCAACAGATCAGAACGGAATGTGCGCCTCTCATCATGTGTTTACTACCAAGCTTTTTACATTCCCTTCCTCCTTTGCCTCCCCCCCTCTTTTATTTATTTTTTTTCTGTTTCTCTCTCTTTTCTTTTGCACTGCCTAGAGATCATAGCTGACTGACTTCTTCTTTATATTTGGACTTACGAAGTACTTTTTGACTTAATGACCATATGGAGTATATTTCTTTGTAGCAATGCTCTACATTACAATTTTTTATCTCATAATCTTTCTGTTAAATGGATTTGTTTGAGGTTATACTTTTGGAGTAGCCATTTATCTGGCTATATGTTTGTTTCTTTATGGCCTATCTGGCTGCTCTTTTGTAACGTACGGCAGTGGTATCAATCAGTTACTCTTAGGCGGCGTTCACACAGCATATTCAAGCCATAATTGTGGGACGGATTTCGCTCGCAATTACGGCTTGAGTACGGGGCGGGGGAGGCTGCTCGCTGGCCCCATAGACATGCATTATCCACGTCACGTATCCCTCCGGGATAATGTGCATGTCACTTTCTCTCTGTCCGGCGTATTCGCCGAGCGGGGAGGAGAGACGGAGTCCATAGTTCCCTTTGAGAACTATGGATTACCGTAATGCCTTCCACGGCTGGAATCCGTGCCCGAAATAAGCCGTGTGAACGGCCCCAAAAAGATTGTTTTTCATGTTTCTTTATTTGATTATAGTACAATGTTATGCGCCATTTGTGATACTCAGTAAAGCTTTTTGAATATGAAAATTGTATCTGGTTTGTTAGGAGTGTAGATATTATACAAATATAACCTCCCTGCAGAAGTAACTACCAATAATTTAAAACACTGCCTTTCTGAATCAGGAGAAATAAATTTACAAGGAGTGTTCTTATGAAATAGGACAATAGCCCTCGCCTTCCCACCAACTGAAGGTGAATCCCAAACCTCACCATTCAACAATCTCTGGAGACAAGAGAAATCTGCAATTTTCAAGAAGGTCTCCTGTAGCATTTCAATGTCAAATCTGTCTTTTTAAATGACAGGATCATCAATCTTTTAAGGGGAGGATGCAATCCTTTACATTCCAAATAGCAACTTGCATACTATTATACCATTTAATAACTAACTGCTAGATTCTAGGGAGAAAGACCACTAAGCACACAAAATGCATAAACAAAATTGTATACACCATTAAACAAAATTAAAGCTCCTGAGCTTTTTCCATTTCTTATACAGATTTTTCTAGTACTTTGGTCATAAGTAAAGTGCCAACCTAAGAAAAAAACATGAAACAGCAAATCTTATACACTGCAATTGTCACATATAGGCAATATAATGTAATCAGTCAGATGATCCCTGTGGAAAAAAATAAAAAGAGAATCCAGTGTTCCTCACTATGTACTCAAACGTGAACAAAAAACATCCCTCAAAGTTAGCATGTCTTTGGAGTCTTTGGTGGGATTAGATGAGTACCATCTTGTCTGTTCTTGCCACTTAAAGAGTCCCCAGTGCCCTGCTTTGAGACTCAGTGATTTTTCTTAAAAAACACAGAAGTGGGAACAGCACAAAAATTCCACATAAGACCATAGAAGGTCAATATGGATGCAGAGTCCGTCCCAAGACGAGCAAGCCTCAAACTCACCACCGTTAAATACAAAAAGATGGTTTGGACGACAGCATAGTAAAAGCAGGAATCAGCTTTATTCCAGAGTGAGATACACCATCACAACGTTTCGGCCTGTCAATGCATGGCCTTTTTCAAGCAGCTGCTTGAAAAAGGCCATGAAATTGACAGGCCAAAACGTTGTGTTAGTGTATGTCACTGTGGAATAAAGCTGATCAGTGATTTTTCTTGTCTCTTTCCATTCCTAAAGAGTCCAGATGTGTAGACAAATCAGAAAGTCCAGAAAGTGAGTGGACTGACGCGTTTTGGCAAAATGCTAAAAGGCTTAAACAAAATGCATGTGAGCTACCAGCAATGTTTATCACCACATTAGAAAATAAAACAATAAAAACATATGTTAAATAATACCATTGTTATTGTGCAAGAAAAAGAGATATACACATAAATATTTCTGACGAATGCGCAGTAGATTAGGCTTTTGTAACGGACATGCACAATGTTATGATATGGACACTGACTATGAATAATGTGTGCGGCGCACCCAGAGTGAGCTATCCCCCCTCTTTTCTAATATAATATGCACAGGTAATAATAATAATAATAATAATTTTTATTTATATAGCGCCAACATATTCCGCAGCACACAAGGTGTGAGGACCCTGCTCGCGAGAGCTTACAATCTATTATAGTGTATGGGGGAGACAAAGGGCTTAAGAAGTGCTCAGTTTACAATGGTCCAGCCATGTAACATAAATAGGAGGTGGTTTACATAAAAGTTGGGTGACCCTGCCACCCTGACAGTACATCTATTTACAGATAAGTGCCTGTGAGTGCCCTAGTGTTGGGAGTGACAGATAGGTGTGATAGCAGGTGGGGGTTAGCAATTAGGGATCTTGATATGCCAGCCTGAGAAGATGTGTTCTCAGGGCCCTCTTAAAACTATGAGAGTTCTGAGTTTGCCTGATTGTCCGCGGTAGCATATTCCAGAGAATTGGCGCCGCACGTGTGAAATATTTGAGACGGGCATGGGAGGTTCGGATGACTGAGACATATAATCTGATATCATCAGAAGAGCGGAGAGCACGGGTAGGGTGGTAGACAGAGATGAGAGAGGAATGTAGGGGGGTGCAGCACTATGGAGAGTTTTATGGGTGAGAGTGATGAGTTTATGTTGTATCCTGTACTGAATGGGCAACCAGTGCAGTGACTGACACAGGGTAGAGGCATCAGTATAGCGGCTGGAAAGAAAGATGAGCCTGGCTGCTGCATTCAGGACCGATTGGAGAGGGGAGAGTTTAGTGAGAGGGAGACCGATAAGCAGGGAGTTGCAGTAGTCAAGACGAGAATGAATGAGAACAACACTGAGGGTTTGAGCTGTTTCTACAGTGAGAAAACTACGGATTTTGGAGATGTTCTTGAGGTGCAGATGACAGGAGCGGGCAAGGGATTGGATATACGGGGTGAAAGACAGATCAGAATCTAATATAACCCCAAGACAGCAGGCCTGCTTCCCAGGAAGTATAGTGGTGCCACACACTGAAACGGAAATAGCAAGGTGGGGTCGGTTAGTAGATGGTGGGATGACTAGAAGTTCAGTTTAAGTTAGGTTTAGTTTAAGATAAACCTACCTCTTTTAAACCAGTGCAGGGTAATTCAGTAGCAAGTTCCTATCACTCCCTGAGATGTTGTAGTCTGAATGGACTCCTAGTAAGGTAACATGTTAGTGTTAGGGACTCGCCTGTACTGGGATCCCCTTGACGCTATTGGGAGTTGAGCTTAAACAATTTTTGATCAAAAACTGTAAACTAAAAATCCCAGGTTTTCATATTTTCCTTAGCAGTAATGACTTTCCAAAATTCCTATATACCTTGATGTTTTACTTAGTTTTTAGTGTGCCACTGATATTAGTATTAGATGTATGCTATTGCCTTGCCAGTGTGCACCTATGCTTACGTTTTTCAAAATATATGGATGTGCACAGCCTAATTAATTTTTGTAGTCTATTTGAGGAATGGCAACCTCATTGGCTTGCTGCACTCCGCCTACCTCTTTTAAACCAGTGCAGGGTAATTCAGTAGCAAGTTCCTATCACTCCCTGAGAAGTTGTAGTCTGAATGGACTCCTAGTGAGGTAACATGTTAGTGTTAGGGACTCACCTGTACTGGGATCCCCTTAAAGCTTTTGGGAGGGGGAGCTTAAACAATTTTTGATCAAAAACTGAAAAATAAGAATCCCGGGTTTTCCCAAAATTTTTCCTTAGCAGTAATGCATTTCCAAAATTCCTAAATACCTTTTTTTTTTAAACTTAGTTTTTGTGTACCACTAAAATTTTTAGTATTTTTTTAAGGGATAGGGGGAAGACATGATGCCCCAGAACAGTGGACGGGCCCAGTCACGGGGGTTTTGTAGGAGAGCAGGACGATATCAGGGGAAGGGGTTGTATGTTAAAAGTCATCGGGTTTAGAAAATGGAAATGGAAGCCAAATCGTGATGGTTTGCCCCCAAGGGGGGAAAGGGTGAAAGAGTGAAAAAAGGAAAGGCCCTAAAACCCGATCCCTGAAAACCCCCCAACAGCAAGGGGAAAGGAAAAGGAGATAGAACCGGGGAAAATGGGGGACCCAAAAGGAAGGGGTTCAGAGGGGAGGAAGAAAAAAAAGGGAGGGAGGGGTGTCCTGGGGGCCAAATGGTGCGAGCAGGGCTAAAGGAGAAGGGGGGTAATCCAAAAAAAAAGGGGTAAAAAGGTTTGGGCTTTGAGGTCCAGGAGAAGCACAAGATTTATTTGCCCTGTGTTTACGTGGGGAGGTCTTTTGAGACTTTAACAAAAAGCATTTTTTCTGGGGAGTGTAGGGTGGGGAAAAACCGGTTTTGTAGAGGATGAAAAAAGATTTTTAAACAGAAGATAGCGATTAGGCGGAGTAGACTAAGGGGTTTCCAGGAGTTTGGGGAATGAAGGGCGGGTTAAAAGAAAAGGGGTCGGTAGTGGCAGGGGCACGAGGGGGCCAGAGGGGGCTTTTTAAGTAAAGGGTTATGATGGCATTTTAAAGGGAAGATGGAAAGATCCCATAGAGGGGAGAGGTTAAAAGATTGCAGAAAGGGGGTGAAAGAGGATAGCTGGGGGGAAAGGGATGACAAGGTGGGAGGGAATGGGGTCACTAGAGCGGGTTTGTTTGGGCGAGTTTACAGGAGAAGCTTGGACACTTTTTCTGTCTTTTGGGCAAGGGCTGAACGACTAGGGGAAACCTGCCGGAGGGAGGGGAAGGGTTTGTTCCCTTGAGGATTGAGATGCAATGTTTAGCCGGTTAACTGTCTTTTTTTTGTCTTTGAAGTGAGGGGCCAGGTCTTCAGAACAGAGGTCAGTGCCCGGGGGGCCCTGGTTTTTGGCATGAGGAGGGAGTGGAAAAGTGTCAAACGGGGCGTTTTGGGATGTTGTGAAAATGTGGAGTTGAGGGAGTAAGGGGGAAATTTTTTTTTGGGCGCAGTAAAAGGGCCCGGGTTTGGAAAACCTGAGCATGAATTTATAGGGGAGAAAGTCAGGAGGTAGCTTTGATTTTCCCTCCACAGTCTCTCAGCAGCCCCGGGAACACACTGAAAAAAAAGCGGGGAATGAGGTGTGTCCCTTTGGTGCGGGCGCCCGACTCGGTGGTGCGGTGTCTGGTGGTCCCCAAATATGTCCAAGGGTGGTTGAAGATTTTTCATTGAAATTGTTTTGACAGCCGGGTTCAGGACAGGAGTTGGAGAAAATTGGGGGGCAGGAGGACTTTTATGGTGTTTTTATTTCCTGAGTTTTAAATGGGGGAAAAAATTTTTCTGGAGGGGTGATGGGCAGGTTGTCCAGAGAAGGCTGAGAATTTGGTAAAATTAAAAGGGGGAAAAGGGTTTGTGATCAGGAGCGCAAAAGGGAAAGAATTAGTGAGGTTTTTTAATTGATGATGCCCTGCAGAGAACCAAATCAAGAGCGTGTCCATCCTTGTGGGTGGGAAATCATAAAGGTTCCCAAGAGGCCAAAGGATGATGTTAGCGAAAAAAAACTGAGAGGCGGGAAGGAGACATAGGGTTTTTAATGGGGGTGTTGAAATCACCAAGTTTAAATGGGGGGTAATTTTATTTTAGAGGGAAGGGAGGCGGGCCCGGCCCCAAAATGAACCCAAAAAATGAAGGGTTTTAAACCGGGAGGTCCCGTACACAAACCCGATTTTGAGGGAAAAAAGGCCGAAAAAGTCTGAGGGGGTGGACCCAAAAGGGGGGGGAAAGTGAGGGAGGGGGGCCGGGGGAATGACCTGGTAAGTGCAGGGGTGAGAAAGGAGTAGCCAACTCCCCCACCCGGGTTGTTTTTCAGGTCCCGGGGGTGTGGGGTGAAGTGTAAGCAGCCATAGGTGAGAGCGGCAAGGGAAGCCTGTTGGATGGCGGGGGCCATGTTTCAGTGAGACTAGGAGATTAAGGGAGGGTTTGAGAGGGGAAAAGGGCATGAACGCAGGATTTGTTTTCAAAAGATCGGGGGATTTTTTCAACACATGGAAAATTTGCGGGGAAAAACCAAAAAACAATAGGGCAGGTTAGCAGGGTTTTCCCATGGAAAGGGGGAGGAGGGGGTTTGGGGGAGCAGTAGAGGAAAAAAAGGGGGGCCCGGGTTTTGGAGAGATGACCCCGCAGCAAGAAGCAGGGGGAAAAAAAAAGTGAACCGGGAGATGGTTTTTTGTTTTTGGGGGTTTTATGAGCGGCGTTTTTTTGCAAACACTATTGGGGGCTGGGGGTTTGGGGTATTTAAAAAAAGGGGGAAAAAGTGTTGGGGGGAATTTTATACATAGGTGAGGGGAGGAGAGAGGCGCGATGTGGGAAAACCTTTTCAGGGGGCGACATGGGTTGTAGGAAAGGAGGGAGATGGCTTTCAAGGGAAATAGCAAAAGTGACAAATTGGGTAAGGGGGGATTTTTAAGGGTTGTTAACCCATTAAAACCCCCAAAGCCTGAAAAGTAGTTAATGACCAGAGCAAATTTTTTTGTTTTTGCCTCCTTTCGGGTTTTAAAAGTTGTAACTTTTTTTTTTTTTTCAAATGACGCAGTTGGATGAGGCCCTTTTTAAATTTGAAAACAAGTTGCCCCTTTATGGGGGAACAGTTTAAGTTCACTTATAAATAATTGCAGTATTTTTTTTTATTATATTTTTTTTTTATTTTTTTTTAGACCATTCACATTTCACACTTAATAACTTGTAAGATTTATTCTACAGGTTATTACGGTCGTGTGGATACCAAATATGAGTAGGTTTTTTGTGCGTGTAATTTATGCACAATTATTTTGTATTAAATATTTATTTTTATTTTTTTACACTTTTTTTTACACTTTTTATGGGGTTTTTTCATATATGCTAATACATTCTAATCTGTGTCAGTCTGACACAGGCAGTGATTAGGACAGCACAAAGTGCGTCCTAGTCACTGGCTTAGTACACAGACAGCTCTGGGGCCACTCTAGGCCCCCAGAGATGACTGTGCAGCCGTTCCCCGGGCTCTGTCGGGTCACCGGGGGTTCCGATCGCCCGACAGAGCAGGGGAACCCTTTGATTGCGCTGCGGTAACGCACCGCCGCAATCAAAGGGTTAAAGCATCGGGTTGCGGAGGTTTCCTCCGCACCCCGATGCTCGCAGGACATGCTCTGGGATCGGGGCTGTGTAGTACAGCCCTGATCCCAGCGCAATTGCGGCGCCGGGCACCGCAAACCCCGATGTCTGCAGCGACGTCTAAAGACGTCGCTGCAGACAAACGAGCCGCACCAGCCGACGTCAAAAGTCGGCGGGCAGTCGTAAAGGGGTTAAAAGAGACCAGTTACTTACATAACAGGCGATCCTTCAAGCTCCCTTAAGCTCACTTCCGTCTCATTTCTGTCATATTTCTGATGATCATGTATCACTTCCAAATATGCACGAGAAATATGCCTCATAGACCGGTGGTCTCAGAGACCTAAGCTGTCTGATATATACTAAGCCATGTAGAGTTCCTTGCTAGCATCAATTAACCCAGGTGTCGTAAATGGGGGAGTACAAATGGCCCACAAGCAAGACTTCAAGGGGAATACCTGTGCTCAGTAAAAAAACACAGGGTAATTATGGAGCACAAAGCTGGGGTTTAAATCTACATACAAACATACCAGTAATACAAAACGGGGGAGTTATACAAATAATGCTGGTGGGTTTGTTGAGGGTAGTAGTCCAAAATGTAGACATAAACATACCAGTAAACAAAACAGGGAGTTATACAAATAATGCTGTGGGGGTTTTTGGGGTAGTAGTCCAAAATATAGACATAAACATAACAGTAATACAAAACAGGGATTATACCCAAAAAATGTGTGGGGTGGTTGAGGGTAGTAGTCCCAAAAAGTAGACATAACAATACCAGTAATACAAAACATGGGAGTTATACAAAAAATGCTGTGGGGTTGTTGAGGGTAGTAGTCCAAAATGTAGACATAAACATACCAGTAATACAAAACAGGGGAGTTATACAAATAATGCTGTGGGGTTGTTGAGGGTAGTAGTCCAAAATGTAGACATAAACATACCTGATGTTTTTAATTATATTAAAGTGTATTTATATATTTTATTCACTTTATAAATGTTGAATCAACTTCTTAATATACAATTTGGATATAATATGCACGGTTTGCACTTCTATAATGATTGTTGTTTGTTTATGTGAGATTATTGTATAAATATGCACTTTATTTGTAAATTGGTAATTACATATGTTTATAACTTGTATGGGTATAAGTACCCCTTAATCACATGTATCATATTGCTTGAGAAAGATCCTATTGTTGGACTGAAACGTTGCACATGGGTGAATAAATCTTATCACATCTTTAGCATTATTTTTGGAATGCTGTGGAATTTTTGTCAGGACTGTGGCCTTTGTCAGGACTTTCCGCTGGCATCCATTAGAATAAGCATTTGAGTGCTGAAATATACTTTTGAAAGTAAATATTTTATATATATATATATATATATATATATATATATATATAATATATATATATATATATATATATATATATATATATATATATACACACACACATATCTAAATAATAGAGAAAAAAAGTCAGCACCTACCCAAAATAATGTAGTTGGGTGCAGGCAGAAATAAACCCCGTCACGGGTCAGAATGTCAGAATTAATGAAAAAAAGGAAAGTCTGCTTGCACTAACAAATGCTATGCAGACACAATACAATATCAGTAGCATTCTATAGACACTAAAAACGGTCAAAGAGAAAAAATTTTAAACATAATTTCTGCTACTATGGAATACATGAAAAAATTTGAGGTTCTTAGTGTAGATTTTTTATCCAAACTGTAAACACCCCTCTGCCATGGCCAGGCGACCAATCAGTTGCTTTAAAGATTGTTAGCAAAATCTGATCAGCACATCTTAAACGGATGTGCTAACCAGATTTTGTTTGACTGCATCCACAAATGATAAAGATGAACTGAAAATAGCGTGCTTTATTTCATGTCCAAAGGCAAAGTTTCAGCTCACTCAGAGTGTCTCAAGCAATTAGTGGGTGGCAATCATCTCATATTTAAAGCTAAGTAAGTGCTCATGAATTTGCAAATATATAATTAATCAAGAAATTATATGAATGAAGTGCAAAGTATGAATACAGATAAATTCAGTGCAAGAAGTGACAATCCATCATGTAAACAAACAATTCCACACAGTATACACTCACCGGCCACTTTATTAGGTACACCATGCTAGTAACGGGTTGGACCCCCTTTTGCCTTCAGAACTGCCTTAATTCTTCGTGGCATAGATTCAACAAGGTGTTGCAACGATGCTCAATTGGTACCAAGGGGCCCAAAGAGTGGCAAGAAAATATTCCCCACACCATGACACCACCACCACCAGCCTGAACCGTTGATACAAGGCAGGATGGATCCATGCTTTCATGTTGTTGACGCCAAATTCTGACCCTACCATCCGAATGTCGCAGCAGAAATCGAGACTCATCAGACCAGGCAACGTTTTTCCAATCTTCTACTGTCCAATTTCGATGAGCTTGGGCAAATTGGAGCCTCAGTTTTCCTGTTCTTAGCTGAAAGGAGTGGCAACCCGGTGTGGTCTTCTGCTGCTGTAGCCCATCTGCCTCAAAGTTCGCCGTACTGTGCGTTCAGAGATGCTCTTCTGCCTACTTGGTTGTATACGGGTGGCTATTTGAGTCACTGTTGCTTTCTATCAGCTCGAACCAGTCTGCCCATTCTTTGACCTCTGGCACCAACAAGGCATTTCCGCCCACAGGACTGCCGCTCACTGGATGTTTTTTCTTTTTCGGACCATTCTCTGTAAACCCTAGAGATGGTTGTGCGTGAAAATCCCAGGAGATCAGCAGTTTCTGAAATACTCAGACCACCCTTCTGGCACCAACAACCATGCCACGTTCAAAGGCACTCAAATCACCTTTCTTCCCCATACTGATGCTCGGTTTGAACTGCAGGAGATTGTCTTGACCATGTCTACATGCCTAAATGCACTAAGTTGCCGCCATGTGATTGGCTGATTAGAAATTAAGTGTTAACGAGCAGTTGGACAGGTGTACCTAATAAAGTGGCCGGTGAGTGTATATATATATATATATATACATATATATATATATATATATATAATCAGTGAATGTAGCATAATCAGTGTATAGTAAGGATTTAAATAAAGAATTTGCATTCAAAAGGGACGGAATAAGCTCTTCCTATCACTAATAATAAAAATTACCTCATGGAGTACTGTATTGTGTATATGTTACGGCATCTGCAGAGCTGTACTGCACATGTCTGAACCTCAAGCATCGCGAGAATACACAGCAGAGACCACCGCATCTCGCGCATGCGCACAACAAAAGTACACCAAAGGTGCCATCTTAGAAAAGGGCAAAACACAGCAGCGTCAGTATGTAATGCATTATCATCACAAACAAGAACGCCACTGGATTTCCAGGACCACATAAGCATAAGAAAAATAATAACAAAGAAAAATACAGAAAAAAATAGTAAACAGAATAAAAATAAGATTTAAATAACAGAAAAAATAAGCATAAGGCCATGGACAAAATATTCAGGGGGAGAATGTAAATATGCACGTACAGCTATGGTGAACGAACAATGTACACTTTAACCAGCCACGAAACATGTATAGTAAATCACCACACTGAATCGCGGCCTGTATACACCCCTAAATAAAACAAATTCCCTCTAAAGTGCAGCAACATAATGTCACAAAATCGAGACAAATATGAAAAAAGTCCCAGAGACATAGGTGACCCTTCACCATATATCACCAGTTAAATATACATACATAAAAAATAAATAAATGAAAAATAGAGAAATAATAAAAAAAATAAAAAAGACAAATAAAAAAAAAATAGAAAGGGTGGCATACATCAGTGGATACAATACATGTGCAGCAAAACTCAATCAAGCGGTCGAAACAAGCAAATAAAAAAAATTATAAATCTTTATTTATTAAAAAATATAACAAAATCTCCCCATCACAGAATCTATAATAATAATAATAAGAAAAAATTAGTCCCAATATTAGAGTACATGATACGAACAATATATAGTACAGAAAGTAAATAAATGAGAAAAATAAACAAATCCACCTATATCGGGAAAGGAACAGGGCTGGTGGACAAAAGGCAAAATTGCCCAGAAGCTCTATACCTCCACTCATTTTGGCAATATGCTGAGATGGTGGCGATATATTGATGATGTTTTTATGACATGGACCGTTCCGAGACTGAATTAGGGGTATTTTTTTCATTTCTCAATAATGTCCATCCTAATATTAGATTTACTTCCACCTATTCTTGTGAATCAGTGACTCGAATATGGGAGCTGTCATCCACCTAACATGATCAGGTCTCCCCCTTATAGTCAGATGTTGCGTGTTAAAAGGATTGTAGACAATCCCATCAAATGTGTTGAATCCTTAACTAACATGTCTAATAAGTTCCGTGAGTGGGGATACCCTTCTAAAATTATAGATTTCCATAGGAAACAGGTTTGTGATGTTGATAGATCCTCTATACTATCTCCTCAGATTAAGCTAACTACGGATAGAATCCCATCTATTTCCAATTATACAGTAATGTTCTTAGTGCATCGATTTCACGTATTTTGAGGAAACATTGGCACATTGTTATGAATTTTTTTTTTCCAACTGTAATTTTTATTAAGAGTTTTCAAATAAAAACAAACAATATATGTAGGGCAATAAGCTACAGAATTTGTACATTGGGCCTCCTACATGGAGGTTCCATTCTTGGATTTACTACAAAACTTTGCATCCTTTAGTAAAAATAAATCTTAAGCAGAAATAAACTAAATTAAAAATTAACTATCATAAAAGACGACACAATAGGGGGGGGGAAACTTTGTTAAGTATATCAGAATATAACATCAAATGTAATACCATCCGTTCCATTATTAAAACCCAAGGTCTGATATTAGGCTCCAATTAAAAGGTCTTCAAAGCAAAAAGGGTATCCCCGGGCCCAACCCGCATCAAAGGATTTATAGAATTTTTAAATGAAGCAGTTAATATCCTATGTTAACATTTTTTAATTCTTCGAATGGGGTCTTCCCCAAGGGGGAGTCTTTCTTTTCCAGAATTATGAGATTAAATCGGGCTGCGTAAGGAAAACAAAATCATCTTAAGAGTTTTTTCCTCAGTGGGAACCTTTTTTAGGTTGAGGAAAAAAAAACAGGGAGTCCAGGGGGTTTGTATCCCTGTAACATCTGTAATAAGTTTTTTTGACCATTTCCCAGAACCTATGTATACCCTGGCTTCCCAAAAAATGTGAAAGATATGGCCCCTGCTTTGGAGCATCTCCCCAGGATCTGGAATAGGGGGGTTAACCTATGTAAAACAGAGGGATTTTGGAACCAAAAAAAAACCATAATTTTTTATATTGTTTTTTTTATTGTTGCATACAGAGTCTGTGCCCCCCAAAACCCAAAATTTATCTCCAGTCTTCCTAGAAAATTTCGTTGGGCATTTTGCTCCCATTTAGCATATAAATGCTGGACCAGGTTTTTTCGGAAAAGGTTGGATAGAATGGAGAAAATTTGTTAGATCAGACCTTTGGTTAAAGCAAGTTTACATATAAGCTCAATGAAGTAGGGGGAGATCTGTAGAGGTCCAAACAGAGTTAAAAAATGCAATTTGTAATGGGAAAAATCTACAAGATTCCGGGAGTGATTTCTGTCTGAAATGCTTTCAAAGGTCAGACCCTTTTTTCTTTGGAGGGGGTCCACAAAGTCCGCATAATGGAACAATTTCCCTTTCAAACCAACCCTCTTGCTGGGTGTCTGCCCCCCGGAAAAGAGGGTTTTAAACAAAAATTCAGGAGACCGCGGTGGCTTAAATAAAAGGTTTTTGCAAATTTTTTCCATTTTGCCCTTGTTACTGCCATGGGGCCCAGAGTGATGTCCTGGGAAACAGAGGAAGGGGCCCATAACAGGGGTTTTTGGGTAAATTTGGGGGCTAACCTAATTTTTCGATTCATCGAGAAAGCGTGAATGAAACCAGGGTTACATTTTTAGTTGGGCAGCCCAATAATATTTTACTATATCGGGTTATTTCCCCATCCGCCCTCATTTCTACGGGCCCAGAAGGATTGTTTTTTTTAAAGCTGCCTTTCCCAAAAGCCCAAAATAAATTTAGATGGAGTCTGAGGGAACTGAGCTCTATCAATGGTAAAGGAATAGGAAGGGTTTCAAATAGGAAAACCAATTTGGTAAGATTTTCATCTTAATCGGGGATACTCGGCCTAGCCGAACAAAGATAATGAATTCCTTTCTGAAGCATTGAACGAATATCCAGAAACATCTTGGGGAAATTATTGTCATAAAAGATGCAAAAGTCTTTGTAAGTTTATACCCAGATATTTCGAGAAAGGCTTTTCCAATTTATTTAAATTGCGTTATAGAGCCCCAACCATCAGTGGTAAATTTAGGGGAAGTGCTTCTGTTTTCATAATTTTTTTTGAACCCGAGTTTTGATAGAAGGGTTTTCGCAAAAGGGACTGGAGGGGGGCAGGGTTGGGGGGTGGGAGGAAATTTCAAAAGTATATCGTCCGCAAAAAACGATAATTTTAAAATTCTTATTTTTTAATCATTATCCCCTTAATATCGGGGTTGGGCAAAGGTTCACCATAAAACAAATATTGGGGGGGAAAGAGAGCACCACGTCGTTTTCCCTTAAAAATTTGAAGTGGGGAAAATTTGGTTTTGGGTTTTTAATTGATGCAGGGGGTCTAATATAATCCCCTTTAGGCACAAGAAATGGACCGGATCCCCAAATTTTTTTAAGTTTTTACTCATGTAAGCCAATTCAATCGGTCAAATGCCTTTTCGGCATCAAGGCCTAAAAAAAGGCCCCAATTTCCTCCTGGAAAATAGGAGATTTATTTTGTCAAGGCATCCATAGAGAGCAAAGGGCAGATTGCTTTGGACAAAAATTTCCTGCAAACCCCTCCCCTAGGGATTGGGGGAAGGGAGTCTGGAAGAGAATAGACTTTGTAAAGTGGGTGTGAAACTTTGCCCAATTCCTCTGGGTCAAAAATTTATTGTCCTTTCATTTCAAAGGGGCATGGGGGGTCTGCGACCTATCTTTTAAGTTTGCACCAACGGGGAGTGGGCCTTGTTACCCCCTTTATATTTCTCTCCTCGTATATAACAGAATTTTTCTCTTTTTTGGCAATTGCCAAATGTTTTAAATTGAATCGCAATCTACTATTTTTCGCACTTTAGACAAGTCGGTTTCACTTCAAAGAAGCCTCTAAGTCCCCAACTCTTTTGTAAATGTTTCTAAAAGAATTAGCATTCTCTTTAATAAGATCAGATTGAAATACTTTCCCCCTTAATAACACCCTTGTGGGCCTGCCTAGAGTCATCCAAGAGGAACCGAGCCCCATTTTTGGCAAAGTATTCTAAAATATGTTTTCTAATTCTTCTCTGCTCTGGGGGTTTTTTTAATTAGATTTTCTTTAAGCCCCCCAGTGGCATTTTCAAATCGGGTAATTTGATCCAGGGTCGGGGGAACGGGGCGGGGTAAACCACGTGTTTGGGCCCCAATGTGGCATCTCCATACCCTCAGCGCGGGGGTGTTGCAGAAAAAATAATCAATCCTAGAATGGGATTGATGAGGGGGAGAGAAGAAAGAAAAACCTTTCTCTGTTGGAGGCTTTCTCCACAAGTCAAACAGTAAAAATTTCCTGATCATTTTCTGAATCTCGGGATACCTGGCTTTTTTGAACCCGCTGTTTTTTTATTTAATACATCTATCCATGGATCTGAAAAGGCAAAATTTAATTTCCCCTCCAGAATCACCAGGGAAGATTGTCCTTTTAAATTTTTTTTAAAACCCCATGATAAAAAGCGTAGTGTGCTTGATTTGGGGCATTATATTACAAAAAGTTAGGGGGGACCGGAAAGTGCCGTGAAAATAATTACCTTCCCCGGTTCATCAAGGGTTTTAGCTATTGATTTGGAATGGGAAATTTGAAAGATAATAAAAAGCAACTCCTCCCTTTTTTCCTGTCTTGTGGCGAAAAGGAGAGAGGAAAGGTTTTTTTAAGAAAATTAAGGTTTCCGGCTTTTTAAATGCGTTTCTTAAAGAAACACAATGTTGCCCCAAAGATTCTTCATTTCCCGATACCAGTAACCTGCGTTTGTACCTGAATTGGGCCCTTTTTTAACTTTTTAAAGGGAAATTTACCCTGCGAGTTAAGTAGTTGTGGAGCAATTTTATAAAGCTTTGAGATTTGAAAAAGTAATTTGGGATGGTAAGCAGACAGAAACATAGGGGGGGGGAATTTGAAAAACATTTTAAAAAAAAAAAAAGGCCTTTAAATCTAGCCCATCGATAGAGACCTAGTTAAAACCCTGGTCTGGGGAACAGGACCTAAAAAACAAACAAAGTCCGTGGATGGTAAAAGAACCAAAATGTTTCCATCCTAATCGTCCCCTGTGGGGGAAATACCAGATACAGTGTAGAACACCAACAGTTTACAAGTAAAGACCTACTATCATATGCAACAAATTAGTTTGCACATTCGGCGCCAGCGGTCCCGGCCACCCGAGGGGAGGATGAACTAAGTACGAAAAGAGGAAGGGGGGTTAGGTATCGGGAAAAGAGAGGGATAAAAGAAAAAAAAAAACCATTGGGGGGGGGGGTTAAAGAGGTGGAGGGAATAAGGTTAGGAGGCGGGGGTTGGAAAACCTGTAAAATAGCGAGGCTCTAAGAAGTCTCATTCAGAAGTTTTCTCCCCCATGGTGGCCAAGTCCCACCCCGCACTACATACATCACTCGCAGCAGAAAAAATAAGGGCTGCTAATTTTTTGCCAAATAATTTTTGGAAAAAAAACAACATTTTAAAGCAACATATCAAAAACTTCAATTGTAGTTAACCCTTGAAAAGTTCAGAGGAAGCACAAAATCATATGGATACACTATGAGCAATCTTATAGTAAAGAAACCCCTCCTTGCATTTATCAATAGGAACCAGATGATTACTGGGGAAAAAGGTTTTCCCTTTTCTTTTTTTTTTGTGCTTTAGAGAACATTCAGGTAGGGGGGACAACTTCCCTTTTAATGGGGAAAGTTTAGAGTCCCCTTCCCTGGCCTTTTATCTACGGTTTTTGTTTAGATTTCAGGGGGAGGACTGGGAAGGATTTCCCATCTCCCAAACCGGAAAAATTCAGGGTTTTTTTAGGTCAAAAAGAAAACAGAAGTGGTTTAAGTCCTCATGGGTCTTTAAAGGGGAGTTTTCCATTCTTGGTGGCAATTAGCATAAAAGGGTACCCCATTATATCGATGTCTTTTTCGTTTGAGCTCAGCCAAAGGGCCTCAGACACCGTCTTTTTTAAGGTGAGCCAAGTAATCTTGAAAAAGTTGAATTGGGGTATCTTTAAAAGTATCGTCTTCGACCCACTCATTCATTATGCTTCCTTTTTTTGGGGAATCATGGAGGCAAAGATAATCTTTGGGGGTTTCGGACTTGGGTTTGGTTTCAAAAGCCCCTGTGGGGGCGGGTTTAACTTTTAGTCTCTGCTTCCCCAAGGCAAGTTAAAGATTGTGGGGAAAGGATAGCCTTGAGATCTTCTTGGGCCTTTGACTTGGAATGCCCCTTACTCTGATTTATACTTGCCCTATTTGTTTTTTTCCAAGTTTTCTAAGGTGTCCCTAGAGGCTTCCCCTAATCTTTCGGCTTGTATTGACACCTGGGATTGTAATCTGAGATATAGGACCTGGTGTCATCTGAGTGCCCCTAGGTCTTCTACCATCGCGATGGGCCCTTAGGGGCCTCAAAAAAGCTTGATTTCGATTTGCATGTCTCTTACCCCCACTACTAAGCTTTTAAAACCCCCTTTTTGGAGATGTGCAATGGGTTTCATTTCCTGGGGGCATTTTACCCATACTGGAGGCAGGTCTTGAGCCTCTAATAGCGATTTAGAAAAGGATACGCCCAATCAATGTCGGTATGTTGATCCTGTGGTCAGGGGCAGTATCCATATGATCTTTAGTGGGGACTGCCATTGTTAGATCAGGACTTAGTGCCCGTTTTTTTTTAGGTTACCAGGGGTACGAGTTTAGGTGGCTATTGAATCAATTGGGGAATGCGTTCCCAAGTTTCTCCCTCTACTTTTGAATTGGGTTCTCCTTAGATTGTTTAATGTCCCTTCCTTTTAAAATAAGGTATGGAATAGATATTTCTAGCCCCTAAGGGATCAGGTGTGTTTAGGTACTTTGACTGGGGGTAGAATTTTGATAGAGAATAAATTTGCTTGATTTGCCAATAAGATTTACTTTGCTTCTTGTGCTTCTTTAAATGTGAGCCCTTTTATTGCCCTTTGAACGGGTTCCTGGGGTGAGATTGAAGATATTTTTTTGTGTGAATGACTCTATTTTAGCATTGCCCCTTTTTTTTCGGGGCCCCCCCCCTGTTGCTTGGCTTGCCCGCGCAGGGAGGACAGGGGACAGAGGGGAAATGGCTCTCTTAAAGGAGGCCAGGATCAAATTGGAGTTCTTACAGTATGGGGGGAAAAGCACTCCCCAAAACAGCAAAAAAGGTTTTTTAAAATTTAATTTGAAGTTCTCTGCGGGAAGTGGCCCCTGGGCAAACCTTTTCCCCCTCTTTGGCCTGTGATCACCCCGCTTCAGAAGCTTGGTATCCGTAAAGGGTTCTTCCCCGCCTCGGAGCCCAAGGAGGAGGGATCGTCCTTTTCTGCGGGGCGTACGCATAAGTGTCCCGGGGTTCAGCTGCGTACCCCCGGTTGATTTCCCAGCCTGTTTTTTCGCCCCCCTCCCTGTCTCACAGCTGCCGCAGCTCCATCTCACTTCGGGCTTTGTTTTCCCGCTCGCGCCGTCCCGCACTCGCGCCGGCGTCCTCCGTCTCACTTCACCCGTGTCTGTACTCAGCCTCCGGCTTCTGTAGACACCTCTTTTAAATCCAGGTGTGATCGCTGTGAAGTTGTGCCGTCTTAGGGTGTTCCTCAGGGAGATATAAGCTTCTGCAGCCCCTCAGATGCTAGATAGGTCTCTGGAGAAACTTCACTGTGCGGCCATCTTCTTTGGCGTCCGGACACGCCCCCACCTGTTATGAATTTTTTAAACATATTAAGGAATCTCAGAAATTTTCACTTATGTCATACAGAAGTCCAAGGAATCTTGGCGATCATCTTGTTAAAAGTGAGAGATACCTTCTCAATCTAGAAATAAACAATTGTTTCTAAGTACACCTAAACTAGGTACTTTTCCTTGTCTAAATTGTGTTAATTTTAAAACGATTGAAAAAGGTGAATTTTTTATCCACCCAGACACTAGAGAAAAATTTCTGATTAAATATTATTTTACATGCCATTCTGAGTGGGCAATCTATGTATTATGGTGCCCTTCCTACAAAATCTATGTGGGTGAGACTACCTGCGATCTTAAGATCGCAGGTAGTCTCACCCACATAGATTTTGGCCATAGACGTTCAAAACATAAAAGAAGATTGGATTTACCTGTATCAAAACAGTTTTCTGAAGGCGGACACTGACACTGGGATTTTAAATGTATGATAATGGATCAAGTTATGCCATTAAAGAGAGTAGGGGATAGGTCTATATTACTTAAAAAAAAAGAACTAGAGCGGATCTATAAACTTAATTCCCTTAAACCTATTGGTTTGAATATAGAGTTTAAAATTCATTATAGAATGTTTAAATAAAGTGAGCTTCTGGGCGATTTGCTTTTTATCCACAAGCCCTGTTTCTTTCCCGATATGGGTGGATTTGTTTATTTTTATTTTTCTCATTTATTTACTTTCTGTACTATATATTTTAAGTATCATGTACTCTAATATTGGTACTAATTTTGTCTCTTTTTTTTTATAGATTCTGTGATGGGGAGATTATGAACTACCTCCTACACGAAAAATATTTTTTATTTTCTTATTTTTTTAATCCATAAAGATTTTTTGTTTTTTTTGTTTTATCCATTTGAGCTTTGATGCGCATGTCTTGTATCCACTGAAGTTTGCCACTCTTCTATTTTTTCTTTTTTATTTATTTTTATGTATTTTTTAAATAATTTCTCTATTTTTCATTTGTTTATTTTTTTATGTATGTACATTTAACCCCTTACCGCTGGAGCTAGTTTTGGCCTCTCTGACAGAGCCCCGTTTTTTAAATCTGGCACTTGTCACTTAATGTGAGAATAACTTTTTGACACTTTAACCTATCCATGTGATTTAGAGATTGTTTTCTCGTGACACAATGTGCTTTAAGACAGTAAGACATTTTGGTCCAAAAAGTCCTTGTTTATTTGTGAAAAATATTAAAGTATAATGAAAAATTTGAAAAATTTACCATTTTCAAACTTCAAAAATTTCTGCATGTAAGACAGATAGTTATTTCACTCAAAATAGTTTATAACTAGCATCTACCATATGACTACTGTAGGTTGTTTTAAATGTCGTTTTTTTAACAACATTAAGGGGCTTAGAAATTTAGTAGTAATTTTCAAATTTTCAAGAAAATTTGCAATATACTTTTTTTAAGGACCAGTCCAGTTCTAACGTGATTTTTATTGGCCTGTATGTTAGATACCCCCATAAATGACTTCATCTAAGAAACTACACCCGCTAAAGTATTCAAAACAGCATTTAGGAAGTTTATTAACCTATTCGGTATTTCACAGGAATTAAAGCAAACTGGAGGTGAAATTTCTAAATGTCACTTTTTTTTGCAGATTTTAAATTTTTATCCATTATTCACAAGAACACAGTAAATGTGATCAGGGAAATGCAACAATATTGATTCCCACGATTCTGCCATTTTCATATGTGGCCTTAGGGCCGGTTCACATGGCTTATTCAAGCCGTAATTGTGGGACGGATTTCGCCCGCAATTATGGCTTGAATAAGCGGCGGGGCGGGGGCGCTGCCCGCCAACCCCATAGACTTTCATTATCCACGGCGCGTATCCCGCCGGGATAATGAACATGTCACTTTCTCCCCGCCCGGTGGATTCGCCGAGCGGGTAGTAGAGACGGAATCCATAGTTCTCTATGAGAACTGTGGATTACTGTAATGGCAGGGACGGAATCCAGCTGTATTGCAGCGCAGTACGGCGCGCAATATGGCTGCAATCCGTCCCTGCAATAAGCTGTGAACGGCCCTTTAGTGCGCTATTTGGCTCAACCACAAGCCCCAGAATAGGAGGAGCACCTATCGGACTCTGGGGTCTCATTTTAATTACGATTTTATTTAGGCGCCAATTCAGGTTTGAAGACACCCTAAGGTGTTAAAACAGAGGTGCAGTGAGTATATCAACCCCCATAGGTGTTTCACAAATTTTTTTTAGCGTTAGTCTGGGAAAATGACAAATTACTGTTTTGTCCAACAATCTGCGAGTTTAGCTGAAAAAGGTTTCATTTTTACAAGGAATTCTGGAAAAAAATAGCACCCCGAATTTTGTTACACAATTTCTTCCAAGTTCGGCAATACCCTACATGTGGGTGTAAACTGTTTGGGCGCATGGCAGGGCATATAAGGGAGGGAGCACAATTTGGCTTTTGGAAACACAGATTTTGGTGGGGTCATGTTGCATTTGCAAAGCCAGAACAGAATTCGCCCCATTTTGGATTCAACACCCCTCATGGATCTCATCTATGGGTGTATTGTGCATTTCGGGTGCACAGGTGTTCCATAGTATTTTTTAGTATTGAGCTATGAAAATGGGGGAGGTGGGGGGGGGGAAATGCAGGTCCGCCATTTTTTGGGCTTCATTTTTACAGTGTTCGCTGTACAGGATAAATGACAGGATAACATAACTATGGAGGTCAGTACAATTGCAATGATATAAATTTTATATAGTTTTTTGTGTTTTATTACTTTTACACAATAGAAATAGGTCTATAAAAAATTGTGTTTTTATGTTGTGCTATTCTGATAGCCATAACTTTTTATTTTTCTGTATACAGAGCTGATTATGGGCTTGTTTTTTGCGGGATGAGTTGATGTTTTTATTAGTATCATTATGGTGTCACATGACCCTTTGATCACTTTTTATTAAGGTTTTTGTGAGGCCTTTTGAACAAAATACAGCAATCCTGATAGTGTTTTTTTATTTTTATTTTTTACAGCGGTCACCGTGCGGTATAAATTACATGCTAGTTTTACTCAGCAGGTTAATACAATTACAGCGATACCAAATTTGTATATTTTTTTTTATGTTTTACTGCTTTTACACAATAAAAACACTTTTATTCAAAAAGGAAAACATGTTTTGTCATCGCCACAGTCTTAGAGCCATAACTTTTTTGTTTTTCTGTGTACGGAGCGGAGTAGAGGCTTGTTTTTTGCGGGATGAGTTGACGTTTCTTGCGGGATGAGTTGACGTTTTTATTGGTATCATTTTTGGGGGGATAAGACTTTTTGATCAGTTTTAAATCCTTTTTTGGAAGGGAGGGTGACGAAAATACTGCAATCCTAGTAGTGTTTTTTATTTTTATTTTTAACAGTGCTCACCATGAAGTATCCGTGATAAAGTTAGCTTTACTCTGTGGGTCGATACGATTACAGTGATACCAAATTTACATATTTTTTTTATGCTGAAGCACTTTAAAAAAAAAACATTGTAAAACAATATTTATGCATGGCTATCTGAGAGTCATAACTTTTTTATTTTTCCGTATACAGAGACGTGTAAGGAATTTTTTTTTGCGGGATGAACTGACATTTTAATTGGTACAAATTTGGCGTTTATATGAGTTTTTGATCGCTTTTTATTCCACTTTATGTGCTGCGGTATGAACAAAATTTGCAATTCTTTGATTGTTTTTTGTTTTTGTTTTTTTTAACAGTGTTGACCGTACGGGTTAATTAATGACATATTTATAGGGCAGGTCGATACGCACGTGGCGATACCAAAAATATTTTTGATCTTTTTTGGGGCGATTGGCGTTTATAAAGGGGAAAAGGGTACGTGTTTTTATTTTCTTTTTTGTGCTTGTGTTTTACTTTTTTTTCACTTTTTTTACTATTTTACACTTTTTTACACTTTATTTTACTTTTCCCCATAGGGGATTTGTAACAGAAATCGTCAGATTGCTGTTACTAGGCAGACCAGTACACAAGCATTGCTGCTGTGTACTGGTCGCCATGATAACTGTCAGTCATCATGCCCACAATGCATTGTGGGCATGATGACGTCACAGACGACCCAGGAAGTGACTTCACTTCCCAGGCTGTCTGGTAAGCGATCGCTGCCGCAGCCGCCGGGAAGCAGGCAGGAGGAGCTCACTCCTCCTGCCTGCGGCTTCATTATCGCAACCATGACAGATTGTGGTAATGAAGCGTTAATCACGCACGGCCAGAGCTCACTCCGGCCAGGGGTGATGCGGCATGAGGCCAGCGGTAATATATCGCTGGTAACATATTGCGATCGTGCGCGGCTCGCCCACAAGCCAGCACGATCGCAAGGACTTATGCATACGTCCATTTGCGGGAACGCACTTCCCGCTAGTCCTATGTCGGGAAGGGGTTAACTAGTGATATATGGTTAGGAGTCAACTAGGTCTGACACCTTTTTTCATATTTGTCTCTATTTTCTGACATTATGTTGTTGCACTTTAGAGGGAATGTGTTTTATTTAGGGGTGTATACTGGCCGCGATCCAGTGTGGTGGTTCAATATACATGTTTTGTGGCTGGTTAGAGTGTACATTGTTTATTCACCATAGCTGTACGTGCATTGTTACATTCTCCCCCTAAATCTGTTGTCTATGACCTTATGCTTTAAAGGCGTTGTCTCATTACAAGCTTTCAGCCTGTCAGTGAGCCTGATAGTTGAATTGAGGGGCGTGCTTCTTGGTCTGTCTCTTCTGCTCCCTCTTCCCCCCTCCCCTCAGCACACAGGCAGCTCCTTAACTTCTATACAGCAAGGGGGAGGGGGTTTGCTGCCAGAGTTAACCCTGTGTGTGCCTGCCTAGGTCTGTTGCAGGAGAGGGCTGATCTATGAGTGTAGAGAGGTCTGTGAAGCTGTATGCTAATAGCAGAGCAGAGGGGATGCAAGTGTTCCTATATCCCCTGCTTAGCTTACAAGTCTCCACATCTCCAGCAACAACAAATCCTGTCAGAACAGACACAGGGCAGCTGGGAAGTGTTACTATACTCAGGATGTGTCACTAGTACAGCACAGCATGAAGTATTCACATGCCTGATCTGTTCTATTAGTATAGTGACATTTCCAAAGACACATCATGATTATAGTAACACACAGGGTCACTGCTGTCACATCTATCTGTAGAGAGCAGGAGGAAGCAGGCACACAAAGGGTTAATCCAGGCAGCACAGACACAGAAGCCAGAGTCCTCCATCCCCCTCCCTCCACTACAGAAGCATTCTGTGTGGGAGGGGCTCTCTGCTCTGACCTGTCTTCAAAGGCTGATGAGTCATACAGACCTGACAGCCAGTAAGATAAGGATCAACAGGTCTGCTGCTATAGAAATTTGAGAACCTGATGCACTCCTACTAACAGGGCTAACTCAAAATCAGTAGGACATTTGTAATGAACATATATTGCAAAGCTGCTTGTTTTTTTTAAAGATCTTTTAATTAAAACCCAATCATTGTAGCGAGACAACCCCTTTAACACAAATGTATTTATACTTACTTCTCCTGTTATTTAACCTGTATTTTTATTCTGTTTATTAATTTTTTCTGTACTTTACTTTATCTTTTTTCTTATACGTACGTGGTCCTTGTGATCCAGCTGCGTTCTTGTTTGTGATGCTAATGCATTACATACTGACGCTGCTGTGTTTTGGCCTTTTCTAAGAGAGCGGTTTTGGTATTCTTTCGTTGTACGCATGCGCGAGATGGATCGAGCTCCGCTGTGTATTCTCGCGATGCGTGAGGTTTAGACATGTGCAGCAGGATCGGACAGGCCCACCGGTGAGTCGGTGGATCCCCTGGAGTCAATGCTGCTGCTCCCCGGGGCCCGGATGCTGCATCCTGTCTATGAACGCCCAGGCCCTGTGTCCTGAGCATTCAGAGACAGAGCCCGGGAATTGGAGACTAATGATTCCTGTGGCCGCGCGTTGTCGGCGGAGCAGAGTGCTACCAGCACTCCGCTTTGCTGTACACTCTGGTAGGCCTAAGGTGCTAGGCCTTAAGCTTACCAGGCGCCAGCCTCTAGTGTTGATGTAGGCCGCGCGATGACGTCACATCATCGCGCCACCTATGCCAGGCTCCGCTAGAAGCCGCCGGGGAGCTCGGAGCGTCCAGGAGCGGGAGAAAGGTAAGTTATTTTTTTTCTAACTACCTAAATGAGGCCCTAAATAGCTACTAACTAGCTAGAGTGGCAATAACTACCTACAAACTAGCTACAAACCAGCTAGAGGGGGCCCTAACTATCTACAAACTAGCTTAAGGGGACCCTAACTACCTACAAACTAGCTAAAGGGGGCCCTAACTACCTACAAACTAGCTAGAGGGGGCCCTATCTACCTACAAACTAGCTAAAGGGGGCCCTAACTATCTATAAACTAGCTAAAGGAGGCCCTAACTACCTACAAATGAGCTAAAGGAGGCCCTAACTACCTGCAAACTAGCTAAAGAGGTCCCTGACTGCCTGCACATTAGCTAAAGGGGCCCTGACTGCCTACAAACTAGCTAAAGGGGGCCCTGACTGCCTGCACACTAGCTAAAGAGGGCCCTGACTGCCTGCACACTAGCTAAATGGCGCCCTGATTGCCTGCACACTAGCTAAATGGGGCCCCGATTGCCTGCACACTAGCTAAAGGGGGCCCTAACTACCTATAAACTAGCTTAAGTATGCCCTAACTACCTGTAAACTATCTAAAGGGGGCCCTAACTACCTAAAAATGAGCTAAAGGAGGCCCTAACTACCTGCACACTAGCTAAAGAGGGCCCTGACTGCCTGCACATTAGCTAAAGGGGCCCTGACTGCCTGCACACTAGCTAAAGAGGGCCCTGACGGCCTGCACACTAGCTAAATGGCGCCCTGATTGCCTGCACACTAGCTAAAGGGGTCCCTAACTGCCTGTATACTACTTAAAGTAGGCCCTAACTGTATACTATCTAAAGGGAAGCTCTAACTGCCTGCATACTACCTAAAGGAAGGCCCTAACAGCCTGTATACTACCTAAAGGAGGCCCTAACTGCCTGTATACCCTAACTGCCTGTATACTACCTAAAAGGGGGCCTTAACTGCCTGTATACTACCTAAAGGGGGTCCCTAACTGCTTGCAGCCTATTTAAAGGGGGGCCTAACTACCTACAGCTTACCTAACTGGGGGCAACCAGCTACCTACAGTCTAACTAACTGGGACTCACCAACATTTACCTACAGCCTACCTACCTGGGATCCACCAACCTAACTGTAGCCTATGAACTTGCCTAACTGGAGCCTGCTTATCTACCTGGGGAGTATTTACCTATCCACCTGTGGCTAGGTACCCACCAACCTACCTGGGTCTGGCCTACCAACTTATCCAGCGGGGGTCTACCTACCTAAATAGGGCCTCTCTAGTTACCTGGGGCCTTGCCCATTTGCCTACCTACCTACCTAATATAATTGAGAGGGCAGCAGCCCATAGTTGTAGCATTATTTCCAGGGGGTTAGTTCTCTCCCCACCTTCCAACCTCTTGGATACTCGGCCTCTAAGTTATGGCTTGTACCCGCTCTCCCACCCCTGGGAAGTTTGTACAGAGGTGGGAATAGGTGATAAGGTACAACACTCATGAAAGCTTGCAGGGCTGTTGTTGCCGTCGCCCTTATCACGGCTGCCGGGATCTCAATCCAAACAAGGACTCAAATGCTGGCATAATATGGTATAATATAAACAAAATCCTCCCAGAAAAGGGGAGCGTGGATCCGGCGCGCTTCAGAAGAAAAATTTCGAACCCTTGCGTGTGTATGAAAATTTCCGTTTTCTTTATTAAAGGGGTTGTCTCACTACGAAGATCATAGTTGAAAATGTGGGGACCAAAAATCTAAGGATGTACGTCCTTGGTTACTATTCGCAAAGTTTTAGAGAACGGCTGGTTTACATGTGCTTAGCAACGGTGTTTGTTTACTGGTCAGGGAAGCATTCTGTCCTGCCCAGGTCGTGCACATGCAAAGGAAAGGCAGTGAAGAGGAAGGGCAGGGTTGTGTGTATTGGCAGGCAAGGAGGAGAAGAAGGAGAGGACATGCAGGGGGGTTGTGTGTATTGTATCCTCTTCACTGCCTCTCCTCCATCCCTGTGGCTGCCTATACACACATCCCTGTGGCTGCCAATATACCCTCCCCCGCTATTCACTGCCTCTTGTCCCTGCATGTCGCTGCCAATACACACAACCCCCCTGCATGTCCTCTCCCTGCTTCTCCTCCTTGCCTGCCAATACACACAACCCTGCCCCTCCTCTTCACTGCCTTTCCTTTGCATGTGCACGACCTGGGCAGGACAGAATGCTTCCCTGACCAGTAAACAAACACCGTTGCTAAGCACATGTAAACCAGCCCGGTCTCTAAAACCGTAGCACTTTGCCAATAGTAACCAAGGACGTACATCCTTAGATTTTTGGTCCCCACATTTTCAACTATAATCTTCGTAGTGAGACAACCCCTTTAATAAAAGCACAATGGATTTGTACCACAGTGCATTTAAAAACATGAAGTAAAACAGTACAGTACTTAACGCGTTTCGCACGGTATACCCGCGCTTCCTCAGAAGTATACCTCCATTGTGCTTTTATTAATAAAGAAAGCGGAAATTTTCATACACCCACAAGGGTTCGACATTGTTCTTCTGAAGCGCGCCGGATCCACGCTCCCCTTTTCTGGGTGGATTTTGTTTATATATATATATATATATATATATATATATATATATATAGTGCCTTGCCAAAGTATTTGGCCCCCTTGAACTTTTCCACTTTTTTTGCCACATTTCAGGCTTCAATCATAAAGATATAAAATGTTAATGTTTTTGTGATGAATCAACAACAAGTGGGACAGTGCAGTGGAACGAAATGTATTGGATATTTTAGTTTCAGTCTCTCGATATGCAAAAGTGATAGAGACATACCCCAAGCAACTTGTAGCTGTAATCGCAGCAAAAGGTGGCACTAAAAAGTATTAACTTAAGGGGGCTGAATAATTTTGCACGCCCCACTTTTCAGGTTTGTTTTTACAAAAGTTTAAAATATCCAACAAATTTCGTTCCACATCACAATTGTGTCCCACTTGTTGTTGATTCTTCACAAAAAAATAAAAACTTTATATATTTATATTCGAAGCCTAAAATGTGGCAAAAGGTTGAAAAGTTCAAGGGGGCCGAATACTTTCGCAAGACTAATATATATATTATATATATTAATATATATATATAAATTTATATATATATATATAAAGTATATATATATAAATTATATAATATAATATATATATATATATATTTATATATATATATATTTATATATACATTTATATAATATAATATATATATATATAATATAATATATATATATATTTATATATATATATATATATATATATATATATATATATATATATATATATATATATGTATATATATATATATATATATATATACACTCACCGGCCACTTTATTAGGTACACCTGTCCAACTGCTCGTTAACACTTAATTTCTAATCAGCCAATCACATGGCGGCAACTCAGTGCATTTAGGCATGTAGACATGGTCAAGACAATCTCCTGCAGTTCAAACCGAGCATCAGTATGGGGAAGAAAGGTGATTTGAGTGCCTTTGAACGTGGCATGCTTTTTGGTGCCAGAAGGGCTGGTCTGAGTATTTCAGAAACTGCTGATCTCCTGGGATTTTCACGCACAACCATCTCTAGGGTTTACAGAGAATGGTACGAAAAATAAAAAACATCCAGTGAGCGGCAGTCCTGTGGGCGGAAATGCCTTGTTGATGCCAGAGGTCAAAGGAGAATGGGCAGACTGGTTCGAGCTGATTAGAAAGGCAACAGTGACTCAAATAGCCACCCGTTACAACCAAGGTAGGCAGAAGAGCATCTCTGAACGCACAGTAACGGCGAACTTTGAGGCAGTGGGCTACAGCAGCAGAAGACCACACCGGGTGCCACTCCTTTCAGCTAAGAACAGGAAACTGAGGCTCCAATTTGCCCAAGCTCATCGAAATTGGACAGTAGAAGATTGGAAAAACGTTGGCCTGGTACTGATGAGTCTCGATTTCTGCTGCGACATTCGGATGGTAGGGTCAGAATTTGGCGCGTCAACAACATGAAAGCATGGATCCCATCTGCCTTGTATCAACGGTTCAGGCTGGTGGTGGTGGTGTCATGGTGTGAGGAATATTTTCTTGGCACTCTTTGGGCCCCTTGATACCAATTGAGCATCGTTGTAACACCTTGTAGAATCTATGCCACGAAGAATTGAGGCAGTTCTGAAGGCAAAAGGGGGTCCAACCCGTTACTAGCATGGTGTACCTAATAAAGTGGCCGGTGAGTGTATATATAATTATATATATTGTGGGGGTGTCAGCTCCTAGGTAGTCCCTGGATTAGCACAGACACAGGTTTAGGTGCAAAACCAAACATAAAGTTTATTGTCCCTCGGCTTGAATAAGGGAAAAAAAAAACGTTTCCCTTCGCTTAGCACAGAAAAAATAAAGACGCCCTGCTTCAGGGTTTACAGCCAAAAACAAACAAAAAAACAACCTCCCGGGTCAGCAGTAGAATTTTCGCGACACTTGGGGGACAGTTTGTTTTTGTCCTCCCTTCAGGAGGTTTTAGCTAATCACACTCCCCCCTGGTTGTCGCTGCCCTTTATATGCCTGGTAAGGGCCCGGGCGGGGTTTGGGGAGCGGCCGTCCCACCCAGACTCTTGGGCCGTCCATAAAAAACCGACCCGAACTACCACATAAAATGGTCACAACAAAATGTGCTGGCAAAAACTTTAAAGGGTTTTTTTTTCACACGGGCCACCCCACCTTGGTGTACCATCCATTCCGTCCACCACTTTACCCCTTGGGGCATTTACATACCCCCCCCCCTGCCCCAAGCTGGGGGGTGGGCACCTTTGCTACCGGCAATGGACCCTCGTAAGCATCCGCATTACCCTTGCAGCTTTCTGGTCTGTGTTCCACATGAAAATTTAAAATTTGGAGTGCAAGAACCACGTGTTACCCTGGCTTTGCCCCCTTTTCCCTTTCCCCATCCTTTTTTGTGGGGAGATCCGATATTAACCAAAATTTTCCCCTCCCTAGAAGGAAAATTTTTTGGGGGAGTAAGACCCCACTTAATGGGAGACCCCCTTCTCACTAGGGAATAATTCCTTCACATGCCGTAGTTCCTACAAAGGAAACATGACGGGGCTCCTCACCATTTTTTTCCCGGGGGCAAGACGGGCCCCCAGACCCACATTGAGAGCTGTTTTGGACTTAAACTCTTTTTAAAAATCTGGAGCCCTAGCACGGGTGCTTAATGAGCTTGTTTTAGCTTTGGAACGCCTCTTTTTCCTCGGGAGACCCTTGTTGAAGGATTTGTACCTTTTGTAAAGGTCAGTTAGGGGGGCAGCAATATGGCAAAAATTAGGAAAAAAATTCTCCTATAATAACCCAGATCCCCGGAAAGCCGAACCTGCTTTTTTGGTAAGTGCCCGGGGGCCATTTTGGACTGCTCCATTTTATTTATCTGAGGCTTGATTTCACCTTTACCCACAATGTAGCCTGATACCTCCCCTTTCCATGGCCCATGGCACTTTTTTTTGGGTTACAGTGAACCCGGTTTTCTTATGGCCCAAGTATCCCTGAAACCTTTACCCAGATGGCTCTTCCAATCCCTCTGAAATGATATGTCACTAAGTATGTTGATACTCTTTTGGGGGGCCAAAGATTTGCCCTAGCCTTGGAAGGTGGCAGGAGCTCTTGAAACCCCAAAAAGGGCATTCTGACATTGGTGCACCCACGGGGGTGTAGAATCTGTTTTTCTTACCCTTTTTGGGAAAAGGGGGAATCTGCCATTGCCCCTTTGTTAAATCCGGGGGGTAATAACGGGGCCAGCCAGCCTTTCAATGAGCTCATCCACCCGGGCTAGGGTAGGTGTAAACTTAGAACCTCATTCAGTTTCTGTAATCATTGCAAAACCGAAATGTTGACGGTTTTGGACCAACACGTGGGGGGTTGACCAGCCATCTTCGCCTCCTCAATTACCCCCGTTTTAAAATTCCCTTTTCCCCTTCCTAGAAATTATTCCCCCGGGTTGGGGTCCCCGGGGGGTTTTAAATTCCAAGAAATGGGGTTCGTGAGGATTCATGTTCAATGATGGGGTGGGCTGGCCCCAAATCTGAGAACAAATCCCTATTCTGCTGCAAAACTCCAACTTGTTGCTTCTGGGCGGGGATAAAAACCCCCTTAATATGGACCCCCTTAATTTTGACCTCTTGTGCCCAACATGACAAGGTTTCGGGGGGGGGCCCCTACCTTCCATGTTTTATTAAAAATTTTGTGATTTTATTGAAGGGTTTCTTTTACCAGGTGGTGGCTTTTTTAGTTTTTTACCTACTTTTTCCACCATATACGGGCCTGCCAAGTGGCAGGAATTTGCTCTCCACGTGGGAACCAATTGGCATCGGTCCCCTGGTGGAAAAATCTCTAACCCTGGCAGACCGTTGTATCCCTAGCTTGGGCCTCCTGGGTTTTGCAGTGTTCTCTCACAATGGGCATCCGTTTGGGTCCCTTTGCATTGAGTCACGTCTCGTGCGCTTCTATAGGGAGTAGCCTCATTCTCCCATGTCTCCTTAGCCACATCAATAACCCCCTTTGGGGCGGCCGTACTATAATCAAAGGGTGAAAAACCCCGTAGGGCTTGGGGAACTTCCTGAGAAAAATTTTGAAGTAGGAAGTGGCCGTGCAGTCTCTGCCGTCCTTTCTACCACCTTCTTTAACATTTCCCTTTAAAGGGTTTTTTTGAATCTTTCAATAGGCCGTGCATTTTGGGGATTCCTTGGGAAAACCCAAATTTGGCGATCAGGAAGCGAGTTAACAAAAGGTCCCCATAAAAAACCGTTCCCCCCCATCTGGGCGGAGTACGGTATCAGGTGAGACTTTCTGGACAGATGGTGAGGTCAAACATTTGGGACGGGGGGTTGTCCCTGCCTTACCCCCAGGTGCCCCTTTTTGGGCCCCGGGCCGCCGCGTGCCCCAGAGGGCCCCGTATTTTGCCTTTAACTTGCTTTTTTCCTTAGATCTTGTAGAGTCAAGTCTAGTGGGTTTCTGGGGCTCGCCGGTCAGGTATGGGGCAAGGACCTCGCCCCCCCGTTCTGGGGGCAGTTTTATCCGCCCACTCTCTCAAAACACGGGGCAGAAAAGGGTTCCACATCGTCTTTTTTGGGGAATTTCGTAAAGCCCTTACAGTCTCTTGCCCTTGTACTGTCATGGCCTGGGGGGGCACGGCTCCCTGGTTCTTTGGTTCGTCGGAGAGCCCATCTGTAATCAGGGCTGGTTTGTCTCCCGTTAGCCCTGGTTTCTCCTGTTGCGCTTGCTGCTGTGCACGTTTTGCACCCGGTGCTTAATGAGTTCCTCCATTTTTTCAGAGGTGCTTGGCTTTTACCCCGGCTTACAGTCTTATGCACCAAATTTTTCATCCCAAAAAAACCAAATTTTCGGGGGTGTGCCCCTAGGTAGTCCGGATTAGCACAGACCGGTTTAGGTGAAAAAAAAACAAGTTTATTGTCCCCCGGACTTTAATAACGGAAAAAACAAACCCCTTCCTTCAGCTTACCACAGCAAAAATAAAGACAGTCCTTGTTTAGGGTTTACAGCCAAAAACAAAAACAACCTCACGGGTCAGCAGTAGAGTTTCACAGCACTTGTTGACAGCTTTTATGTCTCCCCTTCGAGAGGGTTTTCGAAAAATCACAAGCTCCACCCTGAGGGGTCGTTTCCTTTATATGCCTGGAAGGCCCCGGGGTGGGTATGGGAGCGGCCGTCCCAAAAGATCTTGGGCCCTCCAAAAAAAACCGGCCCGAACTACCACAATAAAAAAGGCCAAACATAGGTCTGGCAAAAAATAGGGGTTTTTTTCATCCGGGCAGCCAATTGGTGATCATACTTCGCCCCCACTTTCCCTGGGCCCTTCAAATTTTATATTTATTTAAATATATAATGTACACAAAAGCCCCCACAATACAAAAAATTTAAAAAAGTATAAAAAAAATTCTGTGAATATAGCGTAATCCGTGCATAGTAAGGAAGTAACAAATACTTTCACAAGGCACTGTATATATACTGTGTGGACTATCACTTCTTACACTGGATTTATCTGTATTCATATTTTACACTTTATATACAGTGTATATATATATATATGTGTGTGTGTGTGTGTGTGTGTGTGTGCAAACCATTTAATGACAATAAATTATCAATAATGATATATGAATTTGTGTTTAAATGTTTTGCGGCTGTCTCATTCCCAATTCAAATATCCATTTGGCTTCTCTAGCCAAAACCTTCTTTCCGATGTCACCTCCTCTTGCCCTCACAATACCAACAAACTTTAAACAAAAAAAAATATTACAATGTACTTCATTAAATTGTTTAGATACTGCAGATATATGCGTATTCCAAATAGGATTGCAAGCAGCAAATAGATGTTGTCGTATCCTAACTTTCAAAGGTGTTGTAGTGCCCTACGTATTGGATTAGACAGATAGTACATGAAATTAAATAGATTATATTTCTAGTATTACCATCAATGTATTGTTTTATACTATATTGTTTTTTGGTGGTGTATGAATTAAAATGAAGTAAAATAGTCTGCAGTATCAATATACCTACAACCAATACATATATTATGTCCACAGTGGTAGCAGCCTTTTACATTGAGCCAGGTGTTATTTCCCTGGAATAAGCTAGGGGAAACAAGTGAGCCAATCGTGGCTGCACATCTAGAGACGTAATTAATCCCTTTTTTTTTTAGATACGTTTTTGTGGGTATATGAAACGGGCAGATGACTTTTAATAATTTTTATTATTTGTTTGAATTGGAAACTGAATACTGTAGAAGTTATAGGTTTCTTTTTATGGAGTATTTTTGTAGATTGTTAAATACTTTTAATCAAATTAGATCAAGGTATTTTTTCAACTTTATTTTTGGCAGCACAAATGATACTTTGATTATAGTCCCTGCTTTTCAAACAACTAATAACTACCTTTTCATGTTTTAAATATTCATCCTTAACTGTGGTGTTCCTCGTTATACCGGCTTAGTTCTCCCACCAGGATGTTATAAATGACGTGTGATAGTGACAAGAAGAGTTTCTGGAGCTAGGCTTACGACACGGTGAGGCAGAAATCCCTTTGTCTTGAATGCCAGTAAATGTTACATCTAAAAAATCTATACCATCATGTTGATGTTTTGAAGTAAACAGTAAATTCATCTGATTTTTATTAAAAAATAGTATTAAAAAATTGGAGATAAAAAATTCAGGGCATTCCTATATTGGGAGCAGGAGCTATCTATATAGCGACCATACCACCTGATATAGGGGGCAAAAATGTTGTTCTTGGAGAAGAGAAATTTCTCCCCCCATATTCCATATATAGGTTAGCTAAAGAAGGAGAATAGCGCGCACCCATAGATGCTGCACACTGCTTATTCTCTTGCGCATAACAATGGTATTATTTAACATATGTTTTCATTATTTTATATTGCTGGTAGCTCACATGCATTCTGTTTAAGCCTTTGGATATTAGCAGGTAATTTAATGAATGGGTTAATTTAAGGGGAGGCACCCAATTACCCCGTGTTCACTATGTATGTTCGGAGCATGCATGTTTGTAGTACTACAAGTAAGGCATTTTGCCGAAACTTATCAGTCCAGTCATGTTTTGTGCTGTTGGAGCTTACACCTGTACCTTACAGATTATGCCTTTTTAAATTTTTGATATGAATAAATAGATACTCTTTTTAACTATTTTTCACCTGCCGTGGACTTGCGTTGATGCCACATTGAACAAGTCTTATTTGTATTATGCTGCTGGAAGATTCAGCCATGACGCATCTTCAGTGCTTTTATTAAGGGAAGGAGGTTGTTGCCAAAATCTCACGATACATGGCCACATCCATCCTCCCTTTAATACGGTGCAGTCATCCTGTCCCCTTTTCAGAGAAGCACCTTCAAAGTTTGATTTTTCTACTCCCATGCTTCATGGTATCTTTGGGTTTGTACTCATCATTCTTTTTTCTCCAAACAGCGAGTGGAGTTGGTACCAAAAAGTCCTATTTTGGTCTCATCTGACCTTCTCGCAATCATCCAGATCATCATTGGTGAACTTCAAACAGGCCTGGAAATGTGCTGGCGTGAGAAGGAGGTCTGGAGAGCTGTGACATCCTCTCCCTTCAACTGCTCACACAGAATGATGATGTCACCAGTCTTCAGTGAGGGAAGACATGCCTACTGAGAGGAGAGACCCCTCTGGAATTGAAGCTGTAAGAGACAGAAACAGCTCAAGACTGAGAAAGCCTATGAGGTGAAAACCCCCTTAAAAGGGCTAGTATAGTCCAGTGGAAAAAGGGTGGGCAAATCAATCATCTTCTCCAGCAGCCCCTGAATACAACAGACCTCTATACAATTATAGTAAATCTCTGCATTTACAGGAGAACATATCACACCTGGTTTCACTTACTGGCCATTCTAAACAGAACCTCCCCTTCACATCACTCCTGCTCCCTGGGCATTCATGGCACCCCACAGGGACATTGACAGCACACAAGGGGGGCCTCACTCATTATACCAGGTGCAAAACTGCACAGAACTCATCTCATAATAAGCCAGAGCTTCGCTTCTCCTCCATCTGCCTTGAGTGCATCATTTAGAGCAGTGTTTCTCAACTCCAGTCCTCAAGACCCACCAACGGGTCATGTTTTCAGGATCTCCCACAGAATGCACTGACCATAATGAAATCACCTGTGTCAGGATCTCCAACAGAATGCTTGGAAAACAATTACATCACCTGTGCAATACAGAGGAAATCCTGAAAACTTGGCCTGTTGGTGGGTCTTGAGGACTGGAGTTGAGAAACACTGATTTAGAGCCTCATCCGTCCAGGGATTTCACTCTAGCCTATACCATTTATAGGGGGGCTCCTTAGACATACAAAAGTCCCATTATTCATTTAGTGCAACCTCCTGATACCACATTACCACTGGGTTGTATATTGAGTTTCTGCAACTATTAGTGGGAGATTGGAGCAGGGATACATCTGGAATTACAATAGTGGACTACCATTGCTCCTCCATAAACCTGATCTCTATTGGGAATCTTGTTGCTTAACGGTGACTCAAAATTCTGCAACTACTATCTAAAAGCTGATAATAGTGATGACCCATTTGACATAATAACTGGCTCACGTGGTTATCTTGTCTAATCCCGAAATACTAATAGAACACTGCCATCAAGTGGTGATTTGAATTTCTGCAACTACCATTTTGAACTCTGGGTTAGTGATACACCGTAACCTATCTGGACAAAACAGCTACTTCCTCTAGCATCGCATTCTAAAGTGACATTGCGGCCCAGTGGGGATTCAAATTGTTCCAACTACCACTTCAGAATTCTTGACAATAATTATCCCTTTGACATGCTAACTGGATTTCACTGCATTTCTGTCACAGTTTCTGCATTCTGAGACAATACTGACACCAAGTGGTGACTTCCTACAAAATATTGCCTTTCTACTATACACCCAATAGTGTCTTACTGGACTCTACCATGGATATCTGTTTCTGATTCGGCATCTGGTTCTTATCTCTCTCTCTCTCCTGAACCTATTTCTTAATCTAAGTCATGGACAAATTTCTCTCCCGGACTCAGACACCATTACTGCAAAGACAAACTCGCTACTCTTTATCTCAAAGTCTTCAGCTCGTAACAATTTGACAAAACACAAAGCTATGAAGGAAAAACAACAACCAAAACTTACTCACTAAATTGACTCAGATGGATCATTCTCCAGAACTGATGACTAGTGGGGATATCACCCCTCTCAACTTCTCGTCTCCAAATATCCCCACAGCCTTAATTTCTGAAGTGGACCAGGCAGTTACCATGGCACAAGAGATGACTCGCATGTTGACTCCTTATTTAGACAAACGTCTAGATCGGATACAAAACTCCATCAACACCGCTCTGGTGCAGATCAGGCAAAAGATCGGGGAACTGGAGGCAAAGGTTCTTTTCATGCGAGTCCACGATTTCGTACATTATCAGAATGCCAACATTATTCTCTGAGACAAACTAGAAGACTTGGAAAACAGAGAAACAGTCTCTGCGGACACCATCCAACTGTATTTAGTGGAGAAACCACACACAGACCTGCAACTAGATCTCCAACTGCATTCCTTGATCATTGAGAAAGTACACCACATAGGGAGAGAGACCAGAAGCCCCGTCAGGTCATTGCACGATATGCCAACCGGTCAGTTAAAGAACAGGTTTAAAAAGCTTATAGATCCTCAAGAACCCTGATGGTCGATGGGACAAAAATCCAAATCTTTAAGGACTTCTCAAGTAGTGTGACCATGAATAGGAAGACCTTCACGTCCTTATGCCGTCAGCAGTTTGAACATAGAATATTTTTCCAACTTCTCTACCCTGCACATCGGAGAGTGACCGTTGAAGGGAAAACCACTTTCTATAAAGATCCAGAAACTGCAAGAAGACTGCTGTTCTACTGCATTGTGCTATTTTACAAATGCTTATTGTTAATGTTTTTTATGTCTCTCAAACCTTACCCTTATTTTTTCTTCTTGTTCCCTTCCCTTTCTCTCCTATTGTGTCTTCCTGCTTGCCTTGGAGTGGATGTCTGCCGCCTGATTGATGACAAGCTTTTTTTTTTTTTTTTTTCTTTAACTGTGTTTTTATTAGTATTCAACACAGTTCAAGGTACAAACGTTTGAATAAAGGTATATAAGATTAATGAACAGAAATCATTTTAGCTGTGAGATAAGTCATTATACATCTGTGATTCGAGTCCATTACATCAATGAATCAAAAGTACTCAACCTTTAACAGTGTGAAACATATTATTTAGATTCGTTTTAGCTAATATTCGTAGTGCGCTTATTCACCTCAAAAGGAGAGTGTGAAGTTTTCAAAGACAGTACGCCACAGGACAAGACACAAAAGGTGGGGGGAAGATAAGAGAAATAAATCTAGTGGTATCAAGATACTAAATTCTGAGTATGAAAAAACAGTCATCAGGTCTTAATTTATATGTCATTGATAGTGACATATGTGTCCCATGGTAACCAGACAGCATCAAAATGATCTACAGTATTATTAATCGTTGCAGTTAAGTATTCCATTCTTCTTATAGACTTAAGCCTTTGGTATACGTCTTGTATACTCGGGGGATCTGCACGTTTCCAGAAAGAAAGATCAAACATCTGGTCGCTGTCAAGATACTCAATATCAATTTCAATGTCGGTTTCTTCACATGTCCTGGGATTAAGTTTAATATGCAGAAAGTCGGGTCAAGTGGAACTTGCATGCCCGTCAAGTTTATTATAAACCTGTGAACCTTTGCCCATAGACTTTGAACGATATGGCAATCCCAGAATATATGATAGACATTGCCGCCCTGCGTTTGGCAACGCCAACACTGGTCAGGAATCGATGGATTAAGTTTGTGCAACAGCAATGGAGAGTGATACCATAGCATCAAGATTTTGTATTGATTCTCTCTGTAAACGCTGCAGATAGACGTTTGTGCCGCTCTTTTCCATATTTGATCCCATTCAACCCCAGTGATTTGCCTGCCTATATAGCCTTCCCATTTAGACATATATGGGTGTATGAAAGAGTCCTCTGGCCGTGGGTTTTGTAGTATGGAATATATTTCTGATATCAGGCTTTTAGTTGAAGTATACACTCACCGGCCACTTTATTAGGTACACCTGTCCAACTGCTCGTTAACACTTAATTTCTAATCAGCCAATCACATGGCGGCAACTCAGTGCATTTAGGCATGTAGACATGGTCAAGACAATCTCCTGCAGTTCAAACCGAGCATCAGTATGGGGAAGAAAGGTGATTTGAGTGCCTTTGAACGTGGCATGGTTGTTGGTGCCAGAAGGGCTGGTCTGAGTATTTCAGAAACTGCAGATCTCCTAGGATTTTCACGCACAACCATCTCTAGGGTTTACAGAGAATGGTCCGAGAAAGAAAAAACATCCAGTGAGCGGCAGTCCTGTGGGCGGAAATGCCTTGTTGATGCCAGAGGTCAAAGGAGAATGGGCAGACTGGTTCGAGCTGATAGAAAGGCAACAGTGACTCAAATAGCCACCCGTTACAACCAAGGTAGGCAGAAGAGCATCTCTGAACGCACAGTACGGCGAACTTTGAGGCAGATGGGCTACAGCAGCAGAAGACCACACCGGGTGCCACTCCTTTCAGCTAAGAACAGGAAACTGAGGCTCCAATTTGCCCAAGCTCATCGAAATTGGACAGTAGAAGATTGGAAAAACGTTGCCTGGTCTGATGAGTCTCAATTTCTGCTGCGACATTCGGATGGTAGGGTCAGAATTTGGCGTCAATAACATGAAATCATGGATCCATCCTGCCTTGTATCAACGGTTCAGGCTGGTGGTGGTGGTGTCATGGTGTGGGGAATATTTTCTTGGCACTCTTTGGGCCCCTTGGTACCAATTGAGCATCGTTGCAACACCTTGTTGAATCTAGGCCACGAAGAATTGAGGCAGTTCTGATGGCAAAAGGGGGTCCAACCCGTTACTAGCATGGTGTACCTAATAAAGTGGCCGGTGAGTGTATGTTTTACAGATTATTTCAAATTTAGTCGGGGGGGAAACGTGGTGGACTTAAGTGTGGTTTGCAAAAAAATGTGAGATCTGCAGGTATGAATAATGACAGCCCCCTGGAATCTGAAGGTCTGCTTTGATTTTATCAAAGGTAAGAATCTGCCTGGTCCTACGATCCACAACATCTGCAAACCGAAACAGTCTGTGCTCAAACCAGGGTCTCCATGTAGGGTTACCAATACTATCTGGCAATAGTGGATTAAATAGGAAGGACGTCATAGCCGATTGAGCTGAACAAAGTCCAAATTCTTGGGCACACCTCTTCCATATAGTCCAAGTCAATTGCATTGGGCCTAGCAACGGACGGTCAGGTTGTATATGAGATGTGGCCCAGAGCAAGGAGTTCGGGTGGATCGGTGCTAACCATAGCTTTTCTATCTCGGCCCATCTTGAGGTCGCCAGCATAGAAGACCATACTGGAATTCTGCGGAGCTGCGAGGCCCAGTAGAACTTAACTATGTCGGGCACTGCGAGTCCCCCCTCCCTCTTACCCAACATCATGGTCTTTCTTCCTATCCTATGTCTTTTGTTAGACCATATAAATTGAAATATAGAGGCCTGTAATGCCTTTAGATCTGTTAGTGGGACCGGGATCGGTAGGGTTTCAAACAAATATAAGAGTTTAGGCAACAATGTCATCTTCACTGCTGAAATTCTACCTAAAAGGGACAATGGTAAAGGCATCCACTTTTTCAAAAGGGATCTAATCTCATTATATATTGATGGGAAGTTGCCACTGTACAAGGTCGAGAAGGATGGTGTTAAGTTTATTCCCAGATATCTCAGGGAATTTGTTTTCCAATTATAACGGTAAGATAAGAATTCAATTATAAGAGATAAGAATTCTTTATTTTTCATATTGAGAGGTAAAGCCTCTGTCTTAGAGTTATTAATTTTATAACCGGATAGATTATAGAATTTATGAAGAAGCTGCTGTCGATTAGGGAGGGAGATGTGTGGAGAGGTTAAGGATAACAAAATATCGTCAGCAAATAATGATAATTTAAATTCTCTATCTTTCACTACAACTCCATTAATATTCTGGTCCAGGCGTACTGCCGCTGCTAGGGGTTCGACACATAGAACAAACAAGAGGGGAGATAGTGGGCATCCCTGACGTGTGCCGTTCGAGATTTGTATTAGAGGGGATAAGCTATATGGCAATTTAATTGTAGCAGTGGGTATAGAGTAAAGAGAGTATAATGCTTGAAGGAAAGGGCCCCGTATACCAAACTCCTGTAGTACAGACATCATATAACACCAATTGATACGGTCAAATGCCTTTTCGGCGTCTAGGCTTAAAAGTAAAGCTGATTTGTCCATTTTATTGACCACATCAATCAGATTGATTATTTTCCTGGTATTGTCTGCTCCTTGTCTGAACATTACAAATCCGACCTGGTCTTTATGTACTAACTGTGGTAGCCATACTGCTAGTCTATTTGCTAAAATTTTAGTGAATATTTTAAGGTCTGAATTAAGAAGCGCAAAAGGGCGGTAGTTAGACACTTCCATAGGATCCTTATTGGGTTTTGGAAGTAGGGTTATATATGAGTGTAAGAATGATGCTGGCACCTTCGCTCCCTCCAGTATAGCATTATACAATTATACTTGGTACTCTACTAATTGGGGATTAAAGGTTTTATAGTAAAGGTACGTCAATCCGTCCGGCCCTGGTGACTTTCCTGTGGGTAATGATTTAAGCACTTCTTCCAACTCCTCAGGGGTCATCCTAGAGTTGAGAGAGTCTGAGGCCTCCTGAGGTAGTGTCGGCAGTTGACATGAGGATAGACATTGTGGTAGGGCCGCGTCCCTTTGCGATTTTTCCTTCGGCAGGTGATCAGGAAGTGAGTAAAGGTCTGAGAAGTACTTGTGAAACAACTGTCCAATTTTGACTGGGTCATAAGTAATGTGTCCCTTGCTATCCTTTAGAGCCTGAGTATTGCGATGTTCTTGGTCGTCTTGCAGTTGTTTAGCTAATAGGGAATGGGCCTTATTTCCCCGTTCTAAACATTTTTGTTTGGAATACAACAATAGCTTCTCAGTTCTCTCCATTGCCAAACTCTTAAGTTGAGCTCTGATGTCTACAATTTTTCTAAGTAGGGGTTTAGTAGGCTGTGTCGCCAAAGAGGATTCCAACGCCGTTAACTGTGATTGTAAATTTATTCTCTTCAGGTTTGAATTCCTCTTGACTCGTGAGCCTATGGCTATACACCATCCCCTCATCACTGCTTTATGTGCTTCCCAGAGAGTGACAGGAGAAGAGACCATGCCCTCATTGTTGGAACAATATTCTATTATGTGTTGTCTTAATTCTTCTCTCGTCTGTGGGTGTTTTATGAGGTTTTCATTCAGATGCCAGTGGCAGTTACGAATGGGAGTAGTGTGTGCTTTAAGGGAGAGTGTTATAGGGGCGTGGTCAGACCATGTGATAGAGTTAATTTCAGCTGAAGCCATTTGCCTCAAAGCCGGAATGTTTCCAAGGAAATAGTCTATCCGTGAGTGGGATTGATGAGGTGGGGAGAAGAAAGTATAGGAGCGCTCCCGTGGATGGTCTATTCTCCACAGGTCGAATAAGGCGTACCTTCGAATCAATTTTCTAAACTCTCTAGACAATCGGGCCTGGTTAGGAGTACAAGGGGCCGCATTCAGATGTAATCTATCGGTTGACTCTGAAAATGCTACGTTGAAATCCCCTCCAATTATCAATGTAGAGGATGTGGACCTTTTCAGTTTAAGGAAGAATTTGTTTAAAAAACGGATTTGGGGGTAATTGGGTGCATACACATTACATATTGTAAAAGGAGCCCCTAAGTATGTGCCGTACAGAATAATATATCTACCATTGTCATATATGACAGACTGTTGCACTTGAAACTGACAATTATTGGAAAGCAATATGGTCACTCCTGCCTTCTTTTTGCTATGGAAGGAAGTGAAAGCTGTTGGGTATAGGCTCTTGGCAAAGGAGAAATTCCCTTCTTTATTGAAATGTGTCTCCTGAAGGAGATCTAGATCCGCCTTTACTTGCTTTAATTCTAGCAGCAGTATCCTTCTCTTTACAGGGGAGTTATGACCATTGACATTTAGTGACATAAGTTGAGCGATCATATAATATTTTAATTAAAAAGCTAACTCTTAATTTTTCCCCCACATACAACCAAATACAATACAGGACACATGAGGATGGGTAAAGACTAGACAACATTACCATATATAACCAGTAATATAGAACCGTGACTATAAAATAAAAAGAAAAATTAATAAAAATTAAGCAAAAATACCTCGTTGGGCAAAAACCAGAGAAGAGAAAACTCTGGTGTAGGGTACTTTGTGATGCGTAAAAAATTCAATAGGTTTTTGGTCTCCAACTAAAAATGGAACAACCGGAGACTTACAAGCCTAAACTACCCTTAGTGGAGGAGAGGTGAAAGGCACTTCAAGTTGACCCCTCGAGACCCCTATTCTTTGTTGTGGTGTCTATGAACCGTGGCGGCAGACAGAGATAGCCGAGCCATTCAAAGCCCCCGCCCCTACCCGCCACCACCCCCCCAGACCCTTAATTATGTGGAAGCTGCGTATGTAGCAATATAGACATGCATTTGTTTCAAAACCTGGATTTCTTACAAAAATAACCTGTGTGGGAAAGTAGGTGACATGGCCCGACTAGACCAATTCCCACTCCTAGATAAGAGGAAAAAACATTGTTAAGCATGTTCAGGAAATACTCAAGTTGTTGGTGAGCTCGTCACGCTCGCGGAATGTCCTTTCAGATCTCTGGAAACTCTTCTTCTTTGTTTCCCGGTGATGGGTTGCCAATCTGTCGGTGGGGCCGATGGAGGCATTTTTAGCTCCCAATCTGGGATATCAGGAGGAGTGATGTCCAGCTGTTCGCAGAAATGGCTTAGATCCGCATGCGATCTCAACACCGCCGATTTACCTTCTTTACTAGCAGTTAGTGTGAAGAGGAAACCCCATCTATAGAGTATGGAATGGCGTTTAAGTGTCTCCAGTAGAGGCTTCAGATATCTCCTTTTGTGTAGAGTCATCCAGGATAGGTCTGGGTAGAGCTGGATCGGGGACCCTTCATAATTGATGGTTTTTAAAGATCTGGCTTTATGCATTATGCGTTCTTTTAGTTCAAAGTCCTGTAGACAGCAGATTATGTCCCTCGGTTGTTTAGTAGGAGATTTGGGTTTTAAAGCCCGGTGCGCTCTCTCCAGTTTTATGGTATGAAAGGGCGTTTCGCCTAAGATGGAATTAGAGATTGTATTGAGGACAGATCTTACATCTTCAGCTCATTTGGACTCAGGGACACCTCGTACTCTGATGTTATTACGACGTCCTCTGTTGTCAAGGTCCTCAAGTTGTTTAGCGTTATCTCGGAGCAATTGAGTTTGCGATGACATTTGTGTTTGCAAAATCTTTTATATATCTTCCGAGTCTCATCGTGTGCTCCTTCCAGGTCATCAACCCGATCTGCCATTATCTTAAGGTCTGATCGCACCCCTGCAATCTCTGATTTGCATGTTTCTTTAAGCTCAGACAACAAAAGTTTGAAGTATTTCTCAAGGTAGGTTTTCCATTCTGGAAACTGGTGTGGTGAACCAGTTGACATATCTGGAGCTCCCAATATAGATTCAGAGGAGGAAGTCCACTGGCGGTCAGGGAATTTCGCCGCAAGCAAAGGCGAGCTCATGGGCCCTTAGATAGGATCACACCAAGATTTTATGGGGATTCCTGGGGGTTTTCTCCCGCGTTTCGGAGTTCTATGTTTTTTAGATGACATAAAAGAGTGAGAGGCGGAAGCAGGATGAGAGTCCAGTGGTATATTAGCCCGTAAGATTTGCGTTACTAATGGAGTATCCCTATCTTGGTCTACACTTCTCAGTGCGTCTGTAGTAATTTGCGAAGATGATGGATCTGGTGTGGTGATGTTACAGTGTTGACTTGAGGATGGCGATATAAGAGGTGTTAAAGGTCCAGCATTACCCCCTGTTGATCTCTGAGTGGATTGTGGGGACAGATTTGTTGTTTTATATGCTTTGGATGGCCTCAGGTATCCTTTGATACTTTGCTTATCTTTAATTCCTGGGTCAGAAGGCAGGCGTTTTTTGCATTTGTTTTGTTCCTTTGCTTTAGCCAGGATAGCACTATGTAGCTTAAGGGCAGAGAGAATCGCAAGATGGCTGCCGTGGCCTTAGAGCCGTTAGTAATGGCTGTCTCCCGGGTCCCTTTATTCTCAGAGCTGAGCAAAGTATGCCACAGGATTCAAGAAGCCCTCATCAAAGTAGGCAAGCTCCTTATATATCTTTTCCCCAAGGTTTGCTGACCTGTAATGCTGCGCTGAGAATGATGCTCCTTAACCCTCCAGGCCCAGCTGCGATGTATCTGGTCTGCCGCGCCGCGGCCCCCAGTGTGGTGCGGGTACCTCTCTCGCCGGTCGCAGCAAGCAGTGGTCAGCTATGCAAGGCTCCCACAAGGCGTCCGTGTCCTCAGGAGTGCCGCGACAACCAGGACTGAGGTCGCGCCTTCCTCCGTCTCCTCTGCACCAGGGTCTGTGGTATCGCGGTCTCTGCTGTGCGGGCCGGAAAGCCTGGGAAAACTGCGCGCCCTGCCATGCGGTCTGTCGGCGGCCGCGGTGATTCAAATTGGCACCGGGAATGCATTCAGGTGGGTCTTGGATATATTTAGGCTCGTTCAGGTCCTCTCATGTCAGGTTCTGATGGCTGCAGCCTCCACTAAACTGCTGGGGTTCTGCAGAGAGACTCGTTCATGCGGCCATCTCTCTCAGCGCCAAGCCACGCCCCGATTGATAAGCTTCAAGCTCTTGCTGCTAGCTGGGACAGTGGACCCTCGTCATCTGCACACTGACCCTGCACCATTTCCTGGACAGTGACGGGAGCAGGACGAGTACCTTGATGCGTTATTAAATATCTAACTCCCCAAAATATATTTGTGGGGCATCATGGAGGACATTCGCACTTATAATTCCCTGTTGGCTTCCAAATTGACAAGGCTAAATCAGAGGCCTTATTATTGAAGGGTCCTTCTATTCTGAGCTGTTTGCCTGCTTTCCCTTTCCGCTGGCAGTCCATATTCCCAAGCGCTGTAACCTGATAGATAAATATAACTATATAACGACCCCGTTTATAAGACACACAGAGGCATTATTTTCTACATGGGGGAAGTTAACCTTATGACCTTTGGACAGGGCAAACTTGGTTAAAATGACTATCTTCCCAAAATTACTATACCTTCTACAATCTCTACCAATGTATCTTAAACCTAAAGAATTAAAAATGCTGGAGGCCATGTTTCGGAATTCCATATGGAAGGGGTGCAGACCGAGAAGCAGTTTGATCATTCTAGGGGAAGCAACAATCCCATGGGGGAATTAACTTCCCGCAAATTCAGCTAAACAACCTAGTGGCACAATTGAGGGTTGTGGGCGGCTGGTTACCGAATTCTAACTCTTTCACGGATTCTTCCCTAGATGCCCAATTTATACCAAACATTTCACCTATTACATCTAACATACTGACCTTTCTCAAAAAGTTAAACACAACCCTTTGGTCATGTCCACATGGAGAATGTGGACAAAGGCACGAACTATCCTCCGCTTAAACCCAAATTACTCTCTCTTGCTTTAATTTGTGAATAATCCAAACTTTCAGAAGGGCAAAGCTCATAGCCAATTTAAAAGATGGCATTCGATGGGAATCCAGAGAATAGCCTCACTCGTGGACCATAAGACCAACAAACCCCTGACCTTTAACGAAGCTAATCTAAAATACACCGCCATACATGCAAATCCCTTTTACTACTTACTAGCATGCAGCTACATGCATAAGGTCTTAAGAAAAATGGGAGCAAAGGATTGGGACGACCAATTTTTAAATATCTCAAACGCTTCACAATGCTCCGAACGCCTAATTACACGCTTTTTTCATTTACTGAGATCACCAAGGGACTATTCTGCCAAAAAAATCTGGCATCAGTTCATGGTCAGGGGAGTTTGATTCGGTAACCCCATATGATCTTATTACATCCTTAACACAGGCCATAAAGTACCTCCCATCGATGTCATACTGGGAAATGTTCTTCAACATTGCACATCAGTCATATGTATCGCCAAAAAAGGGGATTAGCGATGGGCCACTCTGAAAACCATGCCTGTTTGAAATGCGGAAGCCTTGATGCTGACTTACCTCATTGCCTTTGATTTTGTCCAACGATTCTGGTCTAATGTTCGGAATTTTGTAGTCACACATCTGCTCACGTCATGCCCAGATGTTGCAGCCTGGGGCATATTCAGCATCCTTCCTCCATATTATATTTATAAACCCATAGCCTATAAGAGACTTTCGTTTTATATTTCTGCGGCGGCTAGGAAAACTATCTTACACTATTGGAAAAAAGCCGACCCTCCGCCAATGCGACTGTTTTTAGACAAACTCTCAAGTATCTTCTGGATGGACTGTGTGGAAACCGCTATCTACAAGAAGAGGAAAGTGAATCATTTTTTCTCTACATAGTCCACCTTTATTGCTATCCTTCCAGCTCACAAACCAATGAAACTCAAGAACTGCTTTAGTCTGACCACATGGTATCTAGAAAATCGGTTGACAGGAACTAGTTTGAGTCTTTGAGAATGGAGGCTTGTGTTCACTCACTGAGATGTCTGTCTCAATGGCATGCCTGGCATTCATTCCAACCGTGAGTATATAAATGTAGTATGGTTTTGTATGTGTCTCCCCAACTCCTTCCGTTCCTGTTTCCATAACGTCTCAACTGTTTTCCCCCTTTTCTCTACATTACGGATTCTGTTAGAATCCCTTTCTGAGCCCTTTTAGGAACCTTTTAGGCATGTTGAATAGAATGGAGTGGGAAATTACCCACCATGTTGCTGAGACTCTTGTTAATGGGCTTCTGGGAATAAGCCAGAGATAATTTTTCTGTTCCTATAGTTCCTTATGGGATGCTTTGTGATACATTTTGAAATCCTGGAATTCTTTCCATCCAAAATATTTTACATGCACTGGTCATCTGATCTTTCAGAAGGACACCATATCTCATCTCTTAAAGGTATCCTCACAGGAAATGTGAAATGTTGATCCTGCACATCTAACAACTTTTCTGACTTTATACACAGTCCATCGTTTTTTGTGTAGATTTTTATTTTTCTGTATCACTTATGAATGGACTATTGTTTCAACATGCTGAGAACAAATATAGTAGATCCTAGTAAAGTTTATGTGGAACCTTTACAAGGCCTTGTTAGTCCCTCTGTTTGTATACCTTTTCAACAAAATTTAATAAAAACATGTTGGGAAAAAATTACAGACCATTCTTTGTACGTGGGACAACTTACAAAATTACCAGTGTATCAAATACTTAGGGCGACATGTATGAAATTTGGCTTAACGCCAAATTTCACATGCAAAATATTAGTCTAGAATGCGGCAGATTTATGAACCCGCTCTACAGTGGGTCATAAATCAGGCACATTCTAGCGCTTGTACAACATTTCTGGCTCAGGTATACCACTTTAAAAGTTGTATATCTGTTCCAGCAGTAATGTGCCTAGAAATGATGTAGCAATGCTATAAATCTATAGCTTCGCTACGATTCTATTGCACCCCGAGTTCGGGCACATTACAAAGCGCAGCAGGCGCTGTGCAATGCACCTGATAATGGCATGCGGGACACTTAAACATGTATGAACGGGGCTGCGCCTGATATCTGGCTAAAAAAATGCCAGTTATATGGCACAGCCCCGTTCATACATGTCGCCCTAAGTTTCCACACTGTAACAGGTTTTTCATTCTCTTAAAAGATTTTTAACACAGCCAGGAATTCTCACTTTGTTCTCTCCATCCCCAGCTAGTTTGGTATATTCAGAGCACAAATATTGTTCTGACACTATTTCTGACAGTCCAATGACTCTTACAAACTTAATCTGTAAAACTTCAAGGTCTTCAAGCTTATTCTGTAAAACCTCTGTTCTTTCAACAAGCCTTTGTAAAGTACTCTAAGCCCCCAAAATGTCATCCTCCACTCCACTTACATGCTGCTCCGTTATTTGTGTGCATTGAGGTTCAGGTACAATCTTGGGTTCCCTGCTGTAACAGCAGTAAGGTGCCATTAACAAGGGTTAAGAGCACAACAGAACAAGGGTTCCTCGCAGTAATAATCCCCCATAGCCTGATGACTGGAACGGTAGACCCCATAGTTGCTAAGCTCTTATTAATTGACTTGAGGCCTTAACAACCGGCTTAATGACTGTTAGCGACTTCACCATGCAGTAAGTTATATGCCCTTCAGTAGGTATATAGGCATGTCATAGGTCCTCAGCAGGTGGAGAGGGCTAATAAAAAATAAAAAAACCTAAACAGTACTCACCTTTCCCCCACTCCCTGAAGCTGTCCCTGCTTCCGGTCTTCTTCCTGCACAGGCGACGTGGCTCACCGGAGTACTCCCCTAAGCTACTCTCCTAAGCGGGGAGCGTTCGCCCTCCACCCCCAGAAGCCTTCAACTGTATATGCATCTAGAGGTCATAACTGATCACCAAGGACCCAAGTCGATAGCCTAGCGATCGGTATCAACTTGCTACCTTAATGGTCGGCAATATCCTATTGGCCTTAGAAGCAGCTTATTGATATTGCATCCTATTCTGTAATCTATGATCTACGGGTACACCCAGATCCTACACAACATGCGATTCTTCCAGTTTTTTACCCCTAGAATAGGATTCTACAGATTACTCATAACTTTACATTTATCCACACTGAACTTCATTTGAAAGTGGATGCCAAAACACTAAGTGGCCCAGATGCATGAAAAGTGTCTAAGTCTAATGTGTCTTAGGAAGTGCTGCACCAAATTTGAGTTCATGCTCATGTTTGTAAGTGTCTCATAGCACTTTATAAATGTGTCACATCATAAGACAAACTGCCTGTGCACCATAAAAGTGTCTTGGCCTCGCCACTTTGAAAATGCCAGAAATGTGACACTTTTTGACCTGAGAACTATATGTCTAATTGTACGAATTGGCACAGACATGCCCCCTGAAGATTGTCGCAGACAAAAATGTTGGTCTCATCGGACCAACTTATTCTTTTTGGCGCATATGCATTAAGAATATGTAGAATACGGCGCTCACCATTATTTCTGTCATAACCTCCGCCAACCTCATGCATCTAAGGCAGTGTGTCCAAGTCTGCTTGCAATTTAGGGAAATCTTCCATAGATTGCTCTATACTACACTTCACATTTAAACCTACACTATAATAATAATAATAATAAAGATTATTATTATTATTATTATTATTAATATTATTATTATTTCTATAGCGCTAACATATTCCACAGCACTTTACAATTTGGAGGTTGTAGGTACAGACAAAAAGACATACATTACACAATGAAAAGCTACTTACAGATGAGACACAAAGTGTGAGGGCCCTGCTCGCAAGAGCTTACAATCTATTAGGGTGTAGGGTGAGATGAAGGGTAAGAAGTGCTAGGCTTACAATGGTCCAGCCATGTGACATAAATATGGGGTGGTTTATATAGAATTCTGATGAACCTGCCAACCAGACAGTACATCTATATACAGATAGGTGCCGAGTTGTAGAGAGTGACAGAAATGTGTGCGTTAGAGAGTGGGTGGGTTAGCAATTAAGGATTCTGAGGCCAGACTGAGAAAATGTATTCTCAGGGCCCTCTTAAAACTATGAGGGTTATGAGTATGCCTGATTGCTCGTGGTAGCATGTTCCAGAGAACTGGTATCGCATGTGAAAAATCTTGGAGACAGGCATGGGAGGTTCAGATGACTGAGGCATGTAGTCTTAGATCATCAGCAGAGCTGAGAGACCGGGTAAGGTGATAGAGATAAGGGAGCAGATGTAGAGGGGTGCAGTGCTGTGGAGAGCTTCATGGGTGAGAGTGATGAGTTTATGTTGTATCCTGTACTGAATGGGACACCAGTACAGTGACAGACACAGGGTAGAGGCGTCAGCGGCTGGAGAGAAAGATGAGCCTGGCTGCTGCATTCAGGACAGATTGTAGAGGGGAGAGTTTGCAGAGAGGGAGACCGATAAGCAGGGAGTTACAGTAGTCAAGATGAGAAAGAATAAGAGCAGTAATGAAAGTTTGAGTTGTTTCCACAGAGAGAAAAGGACGGATTCTAGAGATGTTCTTGAAGTGCAGGTGACAGGAGCAGGCAAGGGATTAGATATATGGGGTGAAGGACAGATCAGAATCTAATATAACCCCAAGACAGCGGGCCTGCTGCCCAGGAGGTATAGTGGTGCCACACACTGAAACGGAAATAGAAAGGTGGGGTCGGTTAGTAGATGGTGGGATGACTAGAAGTTCAGTTTAAGTTAGGTTTAGTTTAAGATAGAGGGAAGAGATGATGTCAGAGACAGTGGACAGACAGTCACTGGTGTTTTGTAGGAGAGCAGGACTGATGTCACGGGAAGAGGTGTATAATTGACTTCTCCCCAGGATCTTTCACCAAAATGACAGGAATCTGTATAGGACTGGTTGGAGGTCTCCCCATCCAAGTCTCCATCTGTAGCCAAATCCTCCTCAAAGACCACAAAAGATTGGTCGGAAGTCTCGCCAACCAAACCCACAAGTCCACCCAAGACCTCTCCAAAGGAACAACAACTCCATCCAGCTTGGCAACCAGTAACCTGAGATCTGGGATGGCCATTTGCGTTTTACCTTTGCTAATCCTTGTTTGATTGGCCTGATTCCAATAATCTGTTATCTTCCAAGCTAAATTGTACCGAGTTAATGTCACTTGATACAATGTTTACTATTTTGTGAGTTGAATCTTTACATCTTACTATACCTCAGCGGAGTCCCAGCGAGGGGTATTTGCATTTGTATATTTGGCTAATGTTTTTTCCATTGCACTTTTCTTATGTATTGGGAAAAAGGAAGTCCAAAAGCACACTGTCATTGGCGTTTTTTTTTTCTAGACTGACATTATGCGTTTTCTTTATTTCCACTATGTGTTCTCGTTTCTTTTTTTTTTTTATCAGCTAGATCTGGACATGAAGCCATGCGATCCCTCACTGATCCCTCCTTCCTCTGGGGGAGTCATTATTACTTGTTCAGTCTTGCTAATTTATCTCCCCCCAAAAATCTTTTATGAGGCTTATGACTTGGAACATTAAAATCACCCGCCAAAAGACTAATGGTCCTGATATATCTGAGGAAGTCAAAACTAGATATTGCTTGAGGAAGTAGACTTCTGTTGTCTTAAACAGGGTGGGTGAGGTTCTAGGTTCAGCAGCGGTGGCAAATAAGAATGGAGTAATTGTTTTATTAAATAAAAATCCCTACACTATTAGGCTCTGAACGAGATGGAGAAGGCAGATGGATTAAACTTTCTATCAAAATATCCGGGGAACAAATTTCACTTTATAATATTTATATCCCCAATAATGCTCATAAGTCTTTCTATAAATCCTTAACTGCCCAGATCAACGGTGACACCTCGAATTTGAAGCTAGTGGGTGGTGACTTTAATTTATTTATTAATGCTTTGGAGGACAGAAAAGGATGATGAATTCTCCCCTCTTATAGTCACAACCAGCATCTGTCGCTGTTTCACTATGGCAATTAAGCCGAGAGGTTATTAGCCAACTTTGCTAAGGGAATTCGCCCCAGTGCTAATATCTATTCATTAAAGGACTCTACTGGGACTAACAGATACTCTACACTTCCAAAACTCCTGAAAGTAGGAATCCAGCTGCCTAACACCTGCCAAATCCCAGCTCTGTCAGTTGACAATAGAGAATTCTTAAATTAATCACCCAGAATGAAATATCTCTATATATGAAAACCTTAGGTAATAAAGCTCTGGGCCCGGTTTTAAAGGAGAATTCTTTAAAATTCTAAATCAACACCTGTTCCTGGAAGATGCCTCTATACCCCTCCCCCGTATTAATACTGGTTACTTTAAGGTCCTTCCTAAACCTGGTAAGGAGACCTTTAATTAATGTGTTAACCAAAAAAGAATACAATGACAAAAAAGTCATAGGAAAATATATATTGACAATCTTTATTAATTCAATAATAAATATTAAAAACGAATGTCACAAATAGTACAAATTTAAGGCTAAAAACAATTAAAAATAATGCCCATATCAAACAAGGCATACAAATCACACCATTCCTGAATATAGAAAGTCATCTAAGGTGTATAACCTATAATATTTAACATTAGTATTAAAGTGTCTTATATTAGAGATCAAGTGATTAAATTGAATATAGACACATCAAGATGGGCATACAATAATAGCCTATCCCATTTCCTTCCATCTCCTCCATTCCTGTATACACTTGGTAATGTATTGTGTGAGAGAGGTGTGGCATTATTGTAAGCCCATCTTGTTGTGTCTATATACTATTTAATCACTTGATCTCTAATATAAGACACTTTAATACTAATGTTAAATATTATAGGTTATACACCTTAGATGACTTTCTATATTTAGGAATGGTGTGATTTGTATGCCTTGTTTGATATGGGCATTATTTTTAATTGTTTTTAGCCTTAAATTTGTACTATTTGTGACATATTAGTTTTTAATATTTATTATTGAATTAATAAAGATGGTCTATATATATTTTCCTACGACTTTGTCATTGTATTCTTCTTTGGTTAACATGTTTATGTGATATAATGACTGTTGACTGAGCATTGGACCTTATTGAATTGGTAACTTTAATTAATGTGGACCTTAAACTTATATCTAAAATACTGGCAGACAGACTGGCCCAGCTCCTCCCACATTTAATTAGCCATCAACAGACAGGTTTCATAAAAGGGAGGGCGGCGGATTCCAGTATTCGAAAAGTTACTGCAGTGCAGTCAATAGATGCAGAAAAGGCATTCGAAAGGGTCAGCTGAAGATGGCTGGGGGAAGTTCTGGATAAAGTGGGCATTTTTGGCCAGTTCAGAACATATTTAAATTCCCTTTATTCCAGCCCTAGGGTGCATATCTATACTCCAGGCTTTTTGTCAAAACCCATCTTCTTGAAAAGAGGTACCCAGGGGCGTGGCCAGCTATGTGAGAAGACGGATGTGCCGCTGTGGAGCTCCGTCAGGGACCGCAAATAACAGGCTTCTACAGTCTTCATAATGGGCAGCAGACGCTCCAAAAGAGGCCATAAGAGGCCTAAACACCCGGCCACCGGTGAATGGACTCTGTCCAATTACTTTGCCCCGCTCTCCGACCTGGCAGACGACCGCTCACCCTCCCGCGCTTCATCCCCGGAGCCGCCATCTTGCCGGCCGGACCCAGCGGGGGACAAACGGCGCCGACGCACAGCGGCTCCTGAGCAGGCTGCAGGGGACCGCGCTCAGCCGCAGGAGGGATCATCACGCAGCCAGAGCCTCTTACCAGTCACCCCATCTGCCGCCTCTGACTCCTCGCGCCGAGGGGAACAGAAGACTGGCGCCGGCTCCTTTCTGTGGGGCCCGGGAGGTGAGAGAGGCGCCGCTCTATCCGCAGCCGCAGCTTCCTCCGCCGCGTCATCAGCTGCAGTACATCGCGGCCAATGGGACATGGAGGATTCCAGCCAGGAGGAGAACCGGTACGTGCTCTCTGCACACCCCAAAGCCCCCTTATCCCAGGGGGCGATGGGGGAGGGTGCTCCAACTCCACAGGGAGGCCATGTTCCTGCAGGGGGGCGCGCTGTCCCGCCGCAAACCAGCATGAATCCCCTCCATGTTGCTCAAGGGGAACCCTGCACCTCCCTTTCTGGCTCCCCTGGTCTGTGGGCGGCGGAACCATTGAGCCCTGCGGGGCTGAGACTCCATCCAAGGACTGCATCAGCCTCAGCTTCGGCAGAGGTGGCTCCCCCAGTGCAGAAGGCAGAGCTTGGGATCCAACAAATGGCTATACCTCCCAAGTCACCTAAATCCCTTTTCACACCCCCCGGGGCCCATCTGCAAACCACCCTGAACCCCCACAGGGACCTACAGCATCGGCACTCTCAGCCCCCAAGTACCCACAGCTCTGGGCTCCGTTTTAAATTGCCACGGGGACTTTGCTCCCCCCTGTCCTTCGCCACGGAAGCTCACATTGCGCTCCAACCGGCTCCCCATCCTGGGGGAAAATTTAGATCAACCGCCTCTAGCCCTCTTTAAACCCCCTTTTACAATCCCCGTTCAGGACAGTGTACGTTTTGGGGACCTGCCCCCCCTGAGAAGCCATCCACACTCGGGCGCTCACCCGAATTGAACGCTCCTTTCCCTTTTTCTACTAAAGTGATTTTTAAAACGGATGGCCATGATCTGCAACAGGCCTTGGAAGAAGATCCCCTGCCGTGGCGGAAGATTTGTCTTCAAAGCATCCGCCAAGGGGAAAACCACCAAACATCTACAATTAGCTACCCCGGCCCTGCAGCCTTTGTGGGGGAACAGCAATCGTTTCGTTCCTGATAACAATAGACAATCGGGAAAAACCGCCAGACAAAACAACATCAAATACGGGGGTTGCCGGAATCTAAGCCAGGCAAGCTATACCTAACCTCAAAAAGGCCCTTTAAATTATGTTCTGGGCAACTGGAAGGGACTGAAATTTAAATTTTGACCATGGGCGCACAGAGCCTTCGCCCGCAGAGCCAGGACCAAACCGGGGCCCAAACATTTCTGCAATGCATAAATACACGCGAAGGAGAATAAAGAAAGGCGAGGCTTATGAAAAATTTACGTTTAATGATATCGTTGGACTTTTTTCCGGATCTCTCAAAGGCCCATGCATCGAGCTGCGTAAAACCTTTGTTGAGTACCTTCGGGAGAGGGGTATCCCCATAGGGGGGCTTCCTTTCTCCATTCAATTCGCCAAAAGGGACAACCCCCTCATCTTACCTCCCCACGAACCCCCGGGGCCTTTTCCTCGTGCCTTAAACCCTTTCCCAATTTGATTTTCCCGGGTTGGGGGGAAGTATGAGACAGCCCCCCCCTTTCCCCTCAGCATCTGCCACACTTCACGCACCATCTCCGGGAGGGGCCCCCATCGAGACCCCACGACCCAGACGAGCCCAATACCCCAAACGCCCCGCCTAAAAAGAACCTCCTCACCGCTATTTTTGTTTCCCCTTGTAAAGGATTGGGCTCGATGCCTTTGTCAGACCACTTAAACCCTTCCCTGAGACTGTGGCCCTGAATCCAGGTCTGTGAAGGACTCTTCTTCTGGATACCCATCCGATTAGTACTTCCTCTGCGTTTATTTTGTATAACTTAATGTTTAAAAAGGTTTTTCTCCCCCTTTTCCACTACACTTTTAAAATCCCAGTTGCTTGTTGTAGCTTTAGTCAATTTTTGCTGTTCACTTGCGGGGACGGGGGGGTCCGACCGGGGGAGGCGTCCACTGTTTGACGCTTTCGGTCGTCAATCGCTCAGTGTTCAGACCTTCATTTCTTCCCTTTTTTTCCCCGACTCCCCGGGTTTTTTAGGTTAACTGATTTCCTTTTCCACTTTTCCACCCAGTATTGCCGCACTCCCCCCCCCCCGGGACTATAGCCGTTTTCCATTCTTCGGGCCCTTAGCAGTTGCACTTCTGTTTTTTGTTTGGGTTGGCCCGATTTTACGGCCTTTTTATTTGATTTTCGTTATTTTTGTTTTAATCTTTTTTATTCTTTTAGGGCCCTCCCCCGCCTGTCTTTGTGCACCTTTCTCGGTTTTTTCTTTTTAGAGCGCTTTTTTTTCACCTCAAGGAAATTTTTGGGCTTGTCCCTTAACTAAAGGATTAACACTCCTAGAACGGGCAAAAATTCTCTACACCCCCCAAGCACGATCACCTTTGTTTATATTCGAACCCACCTTGAGTACAAACATTCAGGCTTCCGCAATGGATTTCCCTGCCTTACCAAGCAGTAACCACTTGCCAAGACTAAGGGGTTGGCGACCCTTTTTTCATAAGTCGTTGCCGGGTTCAATCCGGGATTTTTCTTCAGTACGATGCCCGCTACCTTTTTTTATTAATCTCCATTCGGGGCCGCACCATACATTGCAATATTTATCCCCCAACCTGGCCTCCCCATTTTCTCCCAAAACTTTTTGATGTCCTTACGGTTTTGCTCAGGACCTATCCTATGGGGTACTCAACATGCTCTTAACCCGGTTGGACACCTCGAGCGTCGATCCTTTATGCTTTTACCCTGAGCAGGATCCGTAAAGGGCTTCATGACATGCACTATGGATTTTGGCACATCCCCCCCCGGGGGGAAAAGGGACTAACTTTTTTCACACCCACTCCCCCATAGCAGGATAGATTACATTCTCCCTTCCCTTTCTTTGCCCCCGCATTTCCCCATGCTTTTTTTGGAAACATCCTCCCCCCGGATCCCCCTTCATGCGACTTTTTTTTTCCTAATTTCATAACCCTTCCTTCCGTGGAATTGAAAAATCCTTTTTCCCCGACTCGGTGGCCTGGCTGATTTGAAAGCCTCGTTCGACTCCCTTCTCGCCGTGAACGCTGATTCACTTCACCCCTGGTTAAAGGGGAACCTCAAAACCGTCCCCCGGGTCCTCATTAAACATGGGGTTTAACCAAGAGAGAAAGGTCACACAAGCTGTGCTCTCTCAGCAGAAAATTTGCACTGCCTTAACACTTAAAGCGACGGGGTTGGGGTCGGGCCTTAGGGACTGACAACTTACCCTCACGAAAAAACCCCGTTAATGGGTCCAACAAAAAACGCTACCGGAGCTCTGTGCAGCTCTCTTTACACAGGGGGCAAAAGCCGGTAGTGTTTCACGAGCTTACTGATAAAAGGGCTTCCCTATTCATCCCCTCTATTAAAAACTCAAATGGTCGCTTGGTCTACCTCACTAGAGATATCTTGAAGGAATTCCATGCGTACTATACTGACCTTTAAAATCCCCCCCCCCAGGGGGCCCCGCCGGGCAGCAGGGCCCCGCTCCCCTCACCGTCCTTCCAGGACCCCCCATTCCCCTTTGGACCCCCCGGCCCTCGCCTCTCTGGGGAACCATTTGGTCCGGATGACTAAAAAAGCAATTTCCGACCTTTCCCCGGGAAAAGCCCGGCCCGACGGTATACAGACGTTTTTCTATAAAACTTTTTGCCGGGATCCTGGGGCCCCCTCTTGACCCTTTTAAAGATGTATCCTCGGGGGAACCGTTTCGACCCTGCTTTTTTAAAGGGGGGGATAACATTATCCCCCAAAGGGAAGGGAAAGACCCCACCCTATGCCCCAGTATCCCCCCTTTCTCTCTAAACACAGATCAAAACTTTTTGCGAAATTATAGCTTTGCTCTTAGCCCTTTTTGAATTCGCTCATCCATTTGATCAGGTTTGGGGTTTTTCCCCCCAGGAGGCGAGGGCAACACCCTTAAGAATTTTCCCTACTTAAGCATGCCCCGATACTAAACTACCATTTTTTTGCTATCATTGACCCAAAAAGGGATTCGACCGGGTTTAAATTTGGGCGTTTCCCGGAGGGGTACGGGGGTGTTTGGGGCTGAGACCGGGCCCTATGAACCGCATATTGGCTCTCCACCCGGGCCCAGCCGCAATCCGAGTTTAAAGGGGAGCTCTCTCCCCCCTTTGTGATCGCAATGGGACCAGCAGGATGTCCCCTGCCCCCCCTTTCTTACATCTTACAAGGAGCTCTTTAAGGCCAAAGGGGGACGATCCATCCGGGTATCCCATTGCTGGGTCACAGGTGAATTTTCACATTTGGGATATTTGTTGCTGACCCACCAAACCCATGGAACAATGCCAGCATACTTAGGTCCGCAACAATTTGTGACTTTAGCCAGCACAAGACAATATGACCAAGGTAGCTCAAATTGAATTTCGGGGGGCCCCTGATCAGCGCGGCCTCTTTCCCCTTCTCCTGGCACCCCTTCTTTTAAAAATCTGGGAAATACCATCCCCGCATTTGGGTAAGATATTTGAACTTTAAATTTTCACCTATTCTCAATAATTTAAGGGGACCCCTTGAAGTGGATAAGAGGGGCTTCAGTTTGGGTGGACTTTCAATGTTTTAAAAGAAAATTTCCCTTCCCCCCTCTCCTTACTTGTTCCAGGCATCCCCCGGTACTCTCTAAGCCCTTTTTGCTACCTTGCGTACATTGATTACTGATTTTTTGTGGGGCCCCGAACGCCCATTTGGGAATCCCTCCTCACGAGGCCTAAAATAGAAGGAGGGTTACTCTCCCGACCCTTTACTCCTACTACCAGCGGGAACCATACCATCCTGACCTTTTCATATTTTTTCCCCCAAGCTAGGGTTCTCTTTAATCCCCCGCTATATGGAGCTCAATGGCAGTACTTCCCCGGGTCCAGCTTCCTGTAGCCAAAAGAAACTAGTTTTTTAAGGGCCCGCTAGTGCCCCCCCAATTACCATCTTGGGCTGAACGGGTTCCCCTCCAAATGGTTCTGTTCAAGGGGAGGAGGCCCCCGCACACCCCCTTTGTGGGTAAAACCCCGATATCCCGGGCCCTAAGTCGCGCCTTGGTTTGGCTACTGGGGATGCTCCGTCCTCTTCATTTTAGGGAAGTCCCCATGAAAACTCCCTTTAAAAATTTTCCATGAACTTTCCGGGGACACCAAGGAAGTTTTCTAGGTTTTAAATTATTTTCAGCTGAGGACCTAAACGCCTCGTTAATTCGCTTGACCTTCTAGACCCCTATTGCCCTTTTGAAAAATGGTGCTTTCAGGATTCCATGGGAAGCACACTCTCTCAAAAGGTTTTGATCTTTTGCACTCAGTATATCCTTTCCCCTTTCAACGAGTGGAAGGGGGGTGGAGAGACCTTCACGAGGGAGGGTTGGGGCAAAAATATTCCCTCTACATAAACGTCATCTCTGTAAAACACAGAACTGAATTACAAAAATGGGCACACTGGGAAGAGTTTTCCCGGGTTTAATTTCACCCCTTTACCCAGGGGCGCCAATATATCGGCCTTCAATGGGAAAAGGGTTATGTCCCACGTTTGGGGGAGCGTACTGAGAATTTACCCTTCTGGACCAAGTCTGGACCTCATACATTTTTATCACAGGGGTACGCCTCCTAAAGACCGGCCGTGCTCTCCTCTTTTAGTCCCCTTTCGATCCCCCGCTCTCAGGGGTCACTTACTCTCCTTCCTTTTCTGGGTGCAAAAATGGCATACCGCGTTATGGTTATCTGGGGGGAGACCGATATAAACCCCTTGGTTCGGAATCCACACCCTTTCAGCGCAGGAGGGAAATGCGCAACGTTCTCCCCAGTTGGAGTACCATCTTAAAATTTGGGGGGACTGGCTAGTTTTTTTGTCATCAGACCTTTATCGCCCTTCTTGTTGAAATAGCGGTTTCCTTTTTTTTTACCACTGCTGCTTGAATCTGGGGGAGGTGATGTTTTTTCGGGCCTAAAGCCCGGGCCAACCTTGTTTTTTTTGTTTGTTGGTTTACTTTGTCCCATTAGCTCTACTTTATGTCGCACATGTAAATTGGATGAGGTTCCTTCCACGGCCTTTGGACCAGTGCTGAGGCCACAACTTATGGTTCCCGCCGTTTTTGGACTTTTTTTCCGTCCGTCTAACCGCAAACTTCGTTTTCACAGTGGCGAGCCGTAAAAATTGCTTTTTATCCAAACCCTTATCTTAATTGTACATTCCTTTTTATTTTGACATCATAAGGTGTCTGTGTTATAATCGTTTGGGATTTAAAGCATGCCCATTATATTATTTCCCTCCTTCTTTCTATGTGCTAAATTTTTTGGTTTCAATAAAATCCTTTTTGAATTTAGAAAAAAAAAGAGGTACCCCAAGGCCCCTCTGTACCACTACTCTTAAATTAGAAATAAAACCCACTGCCAGAATACTTGACTCTCATCGGATCTAAAGGGTTTTTTATTGGAAAAACAAAAGGGAAGCTTTCGTTTTTCGTGGATGACTATTGATTTATTTTTTCCCACCCCTCCATAGGGGTTCCCATAGTTTTTAAACTTATCACAGGATTTCAAGTTATTCAGGCTTCAATAAATTTTCAAATCTGAATACTTGATTACCCCCCCTACTTCATCCAATTTGCTTATACTAAAGAATTTACCAATAGCAATTGCCAAAATATCTATTAAATATCTGGGTATACACATAGGGAAATCCCCAGACTCCATTTATAATCTTAATTACCCCCCTCTGTTTAGCAAAATTAACAAGGAATTGAAGACATGGGTTCATCTACCTCTGCCTCTCATGGGGAAATGCCACCCTTAAAAATGATACCCCCTGGGAAACTCCTTACCTTCCCACAAAAATTCTGTTGCTTCTAACGCACAAGGATATAGCGCATCTTCAATCCTTCTTCTCATCCTTCCTTTGGAATAAACGTCAGCCTAGTATCGTCATTAAATTAATGCTACCAAAAGATAAAGCGGGCATGAACCTTCCTGATCTACAGGTATACAAATTGGCCAGTTTGCTAAGACACAGTTTTGACTGGCTCAAAAATGCTACCAGATACTCTAACTTCTTGATTGAGGCAGCGTTGGTATCCCTGTGGTCTTTATCAAATTTATTGCATATTACATTTTCTGTGTTACCAAGAATAGCAAAAACAAAATGAGAGTTTATACTCATTTGCGGACTTTGTTAACAAGCATGACCTTCCTCAGATCATTTTCTAGCTTTTTTGCAGACCTTGGCTTTCTACAGATCCAAACTCACCAACTTTAAAAAGCTATCCCCATACAAATTTTCTGATCTCATTGGCCCTCCCTCTTCCTTAGGACACTCTTCGTCCACTTTGTATGCTGGCATGAGAAATGTCTTTTCCGATGGACATTCACCCTATGGGAGAAAATATATCCAGGCCAAGATATATCATGTACAATTCTCCATGGGTGGGCAGCTATATGTAAATACGTAGTGAACGAAAAATGGAGGGATACTTTTTTCAGAATTGCCCATTCAGCTATCTTTGGGTTTAATACTCCCCCTCTTGCCCTAACCATCTCATGGCATGCCCAAAATGTTGAACCCTGCTTACCACTTTCTTGCATAGTATGTGGACATGTTCACAAATCTCCATTTTGTTACATGGTTTGGTTACTTTATTAACTCAAGATTACGGATTAAGTTGGCAATGGACCCAGTTCAATTATTATGTCACAATATCCCTCATGAATTTAAAAACCAACTAGTGATCCATATTTTTCTTCTAGCTTCTAAATGCTTTGTCTTGTCAGAATGGCTAGATCCCAGCATACCATTTGTCCAAGAGGCGATTCAGGTGGTCACGCAACACTTCGATATGGATAAGTTAGACAACACTAGAACCAAAGAAGCCCAGAGAAATTTTTTCACAAATGGGAGTGTTTTAGTTCAAATTTTTACTCGCCCACTGATATAATAAAGGTCATGCAACCATTCCTTTATACCTCATGGTATCTGTCCTCACAACTGGCAGGCAATTTGGAGCATTTAAATATTGGATCACCCTGAGGGTGGTTGCCTACTATTAAATAGTTGCTCTTAACTATCTATCAAAGTGTTTGACTCACTCAGTGTATTCTATCTTTCTGTACAGTATATTTTGGTGGGGATCATGCAGCATCGAACGAGGGCTAGAACAGCCCTTTTGTACTGTATATCTTTTTTTTTCTGGTATTTAATCTCCAGAAACTTTTCTAAAGTTCTAACATACTCCTCAGTGTTATTGTTAGTAGTATTATTATTGTTAGGGTAAATTTTTCAGCAGATGACATTTATGCTGATAAAACTTATCAATAAGAGCTAACACATTTTTTTAGGGCCATTTCGGTACGCTACTATGTTTATCTAGATTCACGTGTTGCTCTTTGTCATATGAGTCATAGTATTTCCGTATTTTTTTCAGAGCTTTTCATTTGATGTTTTGCACTGCTAGTTAATTGTGAAGTCAAATCTGCATTTTGCAATATAGCGGTCATGCTTAAATATATTACCTCTACTCTAGATTGTTTTTTACAGGTAATTTGTAAAATCTTTAATAAAAATTATGTTTAAAAAAAAAAAGATACACAGGGACAGCAGATATTATTACGCCAGATAAGCTTAGGTACACAGGGACAGCAGATAGTATACACTGGATAGGCTTAGATACACAGGGCCAGCAGATTTTATAACACTGGATAGGCTTCCTAACACCCCACACCTCCCTCACATTCCTAACACCCCACACCTCCCTCACATTCCTAACACCCCACACCTCACCCACATTCCTAACACCCCACACCTCCCCCATTCCTAACACTCCACACCTTCCCCAATCCTAACACTCCACACCTTACCCCTTCCTAACACTCCACACCTCCCCCCTTCCTAACACCCTCCCTTCCTAACACCCCACACCTCCCCCTACCTAACAACCCACACCTAACACCTCACTCCACCATTCCTAACACCCCACACCTAACCCCCCAACACCCCACACCATCGCCCTATCTAACACCCCAAACCTTCTACCCTTCCTAACACCCCACACCTCTCCCACCCTTTCTAATACCCCACATCTCCCCCCATCCTTCATAACACCCCACATCCCGCTCTCCCTCAATCACTCACTTGTCCTGAAGTCCAGAAGAGCAGGTGCCTGAGCAGTCTTCAACTCTTCACTGCCGATTAGATGAGGGTAGAGGGAAGGGCAGCGCTGCTCCTCTCTCCCCAGCAGTCTTGTGCTCTTCAGTGGCGCTCACGGCTGTGGAGAGAGAGGAGGAGCGCTGTAGTACAGGAGTTAAAAGTATCCCAATGGCTCTGTCTGACTACCGAGCTGTCCTGTCTGTGCTGTAAAGAGTAAAGTGCAGGCACAGTGCAACAGGGTGGCGCGGCAGACGAACCTACGTCCATGGGTGTAATCACTGATACTGGGTAGAGTAGGCATCTGCCCGAGGAGGCCCTTGGGCAGGGTGATAACCAACTTCCCTGCCAAATGGAAGAGATGGCCCTGGATAGACCAGATCTGCTCTACAGCCTCTTGGTCATTACCTAACACCTTTATTCTGAATCTCTCAAAGATCCTCAGATGACGGAGAGGGAGAGGTCAGTTCTGACTGATGTACAAGTGGTTATGCTTTCTACATCCCCATATTGCGCTGTTGGAAAGGCCGTAAGGGAATCTGTAGATTTAAAATGTAAATCTGTTTTCCCTTACCCCTTTCAGCAGCACAAGGCTCCTTCCCTATATAGTTCTTGACAGTCTGAACTAAAAAACTTGGGGAGGTGGGGGGCGATGATATACTATAGACACTCTCATTAAACATTCCACCTGTCCTACCATATTTTGCTGCTGAAAGGACTAAGACAAAACAGATTTACATTCTAAGGGCGACATGGGCTGCGCCAGTTTTTGGGTGTACTTTGAGACAGAAATAATGTATTAAAAGGCTCATTCCAAACTTTGGTACGATAAGTCCCTTTGTAATGTGCCAAATACACTTTTTACTGCGCAAAAGATTTAAGGGCGTTCTTGGGGCGTGTCGCATCACATTCATAGAAGTAGACACATTTATAATTCTTTGACGCTAAACCTAGGCGCAGAACAGTTAGAACAGGAAGACCAAGTTAAAGGTGGTCTGCCTGAGCCAGACTTGTCATAGTGGCACTACAATGCGCCCATATGTATGACTGGTACATTCTACACTACCTCAAAGCTATTTAGAACTGGTGTGTCAGTGCCAACGTTCATACATCCCAAATCTATAGCTTCTTGTCTTTCAATCTATGGACCTGAGTGAGGGCTTGTTTTTTGTGGGCTGAAGTGTAGTTTTTATTGGTACCATATTGAGACACACATGACTTTTTGATCACTTTTTATTCCAATTTTTGGAGACCTAAAATAAACAAAAAATGTGGTTAGGAATTTTTTTCCTTCCATTTTGTTGAGCATGTCTATAGTATATCATCGCCCCCAAATCCGTACCCTTGTGAAAGTTTTTTTAGTTCAGACTGTCTAGAACTATATAGGGAGCGAGCCTTGTGCTCCTGAAAGGGGTAAGGGAAAACAGATTTACATTCTATAATGATTATCGTGGTAAAATTTCAGGGCTTATATATAGACACTGGTCCATAGTTCAAATATTATATAAGAATAGTGATGAGTTTTTTGATAAACCTCTAATGTCTTATAGGCAGTGTAAACATTTAAAAGATCGTTTGGTGAAATCTGATGTTAGTGGTAATTTGGGCCCGAGATATTTTGGTTTTCTGTGTTTATTCTGTGTAAATTGTGGATTAATGCAAAAAGGTGATGTTTTTTGTCACCCACAGTGTGGACTTTCACATAGGATTAATTACTATTTGACGTGTCATTCCAATTGGGTGGTTTATGCTCTTTGGTGTCCTTGTAAGTTATTGTATGTTGGTGAGACTAGATGTGATGCGAAGACTCCACAGACTCCACAGGTATACGATAAGGAAAAAGAGATTGGATCTACCAGTGTTTAAACTTTTTGTGGACTTGGGACATACTGAGAGGAATTTGAGATGTATGCTTATAGAACATGTTCCTGCGAGTAGGAGAGGAGGTGACAGGATCATGGCTTTGAAACGTTGGGAATTATATTGGATCTTTTACTATAATTCTTTGAAGTCAAATAGATTAAATGTAGAGTTAAAGATACTACCGGGTATGTAGAATGCGAAGTTTGCCTTTAATGTTTACCATTTTTCTTTCTTATCCTCCTACTGTTGTGAGTTGGATATATGCATAAATTCTAAATATAAATATAAATATATATATCATTACTGATATATGATTTTTTTCTTTTTTCAGATGAAATCTGGAAATTTGGAGATTTTTGGAATAGGTATGAAAGAACCTCTCACTGTGGAAAGTTGTATATAGTTGTATATTTTTTTAAATGATATATTGTTTTTGAAAACAAAAATTGTGAAGGTAGTTTTACTGCCTAGTCTTTTTTTTCCTTTTTTTCTTATTTTATTTAGCCATTTGTTCTTCATTTTATATATTTTTGGTACATTTATATGGTACATATATGATCTAGCACCTAATATAGGTCCCTAGTGGTCAGGTGGGCTAGCGCTGCCCTGCGGCTTTGCGCCATCCTAACATAAGTAAATGTGTATATTAAGGGGTACTATAGGGGTATCTGATCTTCCCTTAATGGGGAGGATTGGTATGTCCCTATATTGGATTTGGGGGGGGTATTCATGCCCTTTTTTATGGGTTGTTACCCTTTTTTCCTTTTGTACCCCCCTCAGAAGTATATTCTAATATATTGGAGGTTACTGCGCCTGTACCGCAATGTTTTTGGACGTAATGAAGGGCTTTATGCTGTGGATCAGTGCATTAATGTACCTTATAAGGTAGCAGTTTCTATCTTTTCTAAGGTCAAAAAAAACGTTTGGTTTTGCACATGAAAAAACTTTGTTTAAAAAAAGCACAAATGCACACTGGTGTGGCAACAATACATATAGTCATTCAAATTCAAAAAACAGTGGCACATCATGGACTAAAGAAACTTTCAAAAAGGACATAGGAACTTTGGAAAAAGCATTACTGCTAACTAGGATATATGGAAAAAAATGAGGTTCTTTGTTCACACTTCTGGCCAGAACTGCTTAAGCCCACTTCCGAAACTTCACCGGGACCTCAGGCAAGTGGGTCCTACGCTAACGTTACCTCTATTGGGTCCTATTCAGACCAGCACACTTCAGGGAGCGAAGAGACCTGCTTCAAAGCACACTGCACTGATTTAAAACCTGAGAAAGTGGGTGGAGTACAAAAACCAAAATGGAGTCAGCCACCACTCCCTTACATAATGTCAAAAAAAACGTTTGGTTTTGCACATGAAAAAACTTTGTTTAAAAAAAGCACAAATGCACACTGGTGTGGCAACAATACATATAGTCATTCAAATTCAAAAAACAGTGGCACATCATGGACTAAAGAAACTTTCAAAAAGGACATAGGAACTTTGGAAAAAGCATTACTGCTAACTAGGATATATGGAAAAAAATGAGGTTCTTTGTTCACACTTCTGGCCAGAACTGCTTAAGCCCACTTCCGAAACTTCACCGGGACCTCAGGCAAGTGGGTCCTACGCTAACGTTACCTCTATTGGGTCCTATTCAGACCAGCACACTTCAGGGAGCGAAGAGACCTGCTTCAAAGCACACTGCACTCCATTTTGGTTTTTGTACTCCACCCACTTCCTCAGGTTTTAAATCAGTGCAGTGTGCTTTGAAGCAGGTCTCTTCGCTCCCTGAAGTGTGCTGGTCTGAATAGGACCCAATAGAGGTAACGTTAGCGTAGGACCCACTTGCCTGAGGTCCCGGTGAAGTTTCGGAAGTGGGTCTTAAGCAGTTCTGGCCAGAAGTTGAACAAAAACCTCATTTTTTTCCATATATCCTAGTTAGCAGTAATGCTTTTTCCAAAGTTCCTATGTCCTTTTTGATAGTTCCTTTAGTCCATGATGTGCCACTGTTTTTTGAATTTGAATGACTATATGTATTGTTGCCACACCAGTGTGCATTTGTGCCTTTTTTTAAACAAAGTTTTTTCATGTGCAAAACCAAACGTTTTGTTTTTTGACATTATGTAAGGGAGTGGTGGCTGACTCCATTTTGGTTTTTGTACTCCACCCACTTCCTCAGGTTTTAAATCAGTGCAGTGTGCTTTGAAGCAGGTCTCTTCGCTCCCTGAATTTGTGCTGGTCTGAATAGGACCCAATAGAGGTAACGTTAGCGTAGGACCCACTTGCCTGAGGTCCCGGGTGAAGTTTCGGAATTTGGGCTTAAGCAGTTCTGGCCAGAAGTGTGAACAAAGAACCTCATTTTTTTCCATATATCCTAGTTAGCAGTAATGCTTTTTCCAAAGTTCCTATGTCCTTTTTGAAAGTTTCTTTAGTCCTTGCTGTCCCACTGTATTTTGAATTTTAATGACTATATGTATTGTTGCCACACCAGTGTGCTTTTGTGCTTTTTTTAAACAAAGTTTTTTCATGTGCGAAATCAAACGTTTTTTTTGACATTATGTAAGGGAGTGGTGGCTGACTCCATTTTGGTTTTTGTACTCCACCCACTTCCTCAGGTTTTAAATCAGTGCAGTGTGCTTTGAAGCAGGTCTCTTCGCTCCCTGAAGTGTGCTGGTCTGAATAGGACCCAATAGAGGTAACGTTAGCGTAGGACCCACTTGCCTGAGGTCCCGGTGAAGTTTCGGAAGTGGGCTTAAGCAGTTCTGGCCAGAAGTGTGAACAAAGAACCTCATTTTTTTTCCATATATCCTAGTTAGCAGTAATGCTTTTTCCAAAGTTCCTATGTCCTTTTTGAAAGTTTCTTTAGTCCATGATGTGCCACTGTTTTTTGAATTTGAATGACTCTATCTTTTCTAAGGATTGGGCAGTCATGTGATGCACTATGTCATTGACATGCGCAGCAGTGTGGCATAGACGCCACTACTCTAGTGTTTGTATTGCGATCTATGGTGAGTGTTTTTTTTTTCATTAATAAATTTTGTCACAGGTATGTATTGTTATTGACTCACAGATAATTATATATCTTATGCACTTTTTTGATTGATTGACATATTCACATTGTTGATATTCATTGTTCCTTAATATTTATTATTGTATTCATATTATATGACACATGATGTTTAATCACAGTTTTTTTGATAATGACTAATTATGTATTGTAATTGCTTGAGAAAGGCTCCAATGTGGAGCTGAAACATTGCAAGAACATGGGTGAATAAAGACAAGATTTTTCTTGTTTTGTGGTTCCGGTCTTGGTCAGGACTATTCCGCTGGCACCAACTATATTACTTCTTCAGTAGGAGTTCTGCATATATATATATATATTGGTTATATGTATATACCACCTTCTTTTGAGAATCGTATTTCGTAATTGAGTTTGCCTTAATGGCGGGATTTTAAATGCAGGTATTTCTAAATATGACTATGAGGACCTATGGGTCCACATATGGCCACATCAAAGAATGTGTATCTTTTTGTCTGAAACAAACAACAAAAAGTGTATAATGTAACTATATCATAAGATGATAAAGTATCATATTGCAAATGCCTGAAAGGAGATTTGTGCTATTGTTCCTGACTATACATGAACTCAGACTATAAGGGCATGTCCCCACGGCATGGGTTTTCGGCCGTTTTTTCAGCCAGTTTGCGGTTTTTCAGACCGCCTGAAAAACCGGCCGAAAATGAGCACAATTGTGCTCTATGGAAAACCCGTGTAGCAGTCCCCACTGCACGGGTTTTACGCCCGACGGTTTTGCCGCCGGCGGTCCGGCGGCAAAACATTGAACATGTTCATTCTTCCGTCCGGTTTCCGGACTGAATATGAACAACTCAATGGGGGGTTGAGGGCTGTTCTCCGCTCATCGCGGAGAAAAGCCGTCCCCCACCCGCGGCTGTGGGGACGGCCGCAAAACCGGACAAATATCGGCCGGCAAACCGGCCGGTATTTGTCCACTGCCGTGGGAACATGCCCTAACAAGTACCTGTCAAACTGAACTTTTTTTCTATATGAACACAGTCCATCTTTTATGATGTCAGAAACGGTGTCTTTTTTATGTTTGACACAAAAAGCGTTATTTTCTATTATTATGAAACTAAATCCATATTTTGGATTTAAACCATGGAGATTCAGCACCTGTTTAACCACGAGTCAAGTATCCAGCCCCAAGCCTAATGGGCCTCACAGATATCCTTCTCTGTTCTACTGCAGTTAAACCTACCCACCGATCCAGGGGGGTAGTTTTTCTGGTAGAGGAGCAGACTCCAGGCCCTGTTTTACAGTCCGGTGAACTGGCATCTCACACTATGGAGCGTTCTGCCTCCAAATAGCACAACTGATAAAGGTGAGCAGAGAGCGTTAAAACTGCATAATCTTGCGGTGGTGGCGATATATAGACAACAAGGATGGCAACTCTGAAAAACGTAAAGTCATATTTTTATCCGTTGCTTTTTTCATATTTTTATCCGTTGCTTTGACAAATATGTAATAAATATGTATAAGTATGTAACTTTTTATCTTTAATAGTCACCACAGTATCCAAAAATTTTATTCTATCAGGAGAAAAGGTTACTGTAAATTATAAATGAGAATCTATGTTATTCAAGAATTGATGAAATAATAAAAAATCATCCCGATTACCACACCAGACCAAGAACATGTTGTTTATGTATCGCCACCACCCCAAGACCAAATTGAAGTGGCGCGACACATAGACACACATCTCCATTATCGAAGCCATATACAAATTAGCATAGGATGGGGCTACATGCGACCCCATAGTCGTTCCCTGTAACTGTAAATAAAAAGAATCCTCAAAAAAAAATAATTGCAATATTAAATCCAATTAGACCAACAAATAATCACAAATATTCTCCAGAAAAATGTGAATTTCTCAAAAAATAACCTACAGCACATTTTCCTCTTTCATAATCTATAGATGTATATAGGGAAACAACATCAAATAACACTAAAACAACCCCCTCTTGTAAATTAATATCCTGAATTTTAGTCAAAAAATCTGTAGTATCCCTCAAATATGATTTCATTTTATAAACCATTGGAGATAATATATGGTCAAGAAAAATAGAAATATTACTTGTTATATTACCCTGACCCGACATTATAGGGCGCCCAGGTAGGTCTACTAAGCATTTATGAATTTTCGGAAGCATATATACAGTACAGGTGTTGTAGGGTAATCTATCTTTAAAAAATTGAGGAGCTGCAGGTGGAATTCATACTGGGCAGTGACTTTCCACATTTCTGGCCGCTGTGGGAGATGGCGAGCGGGCCAGGCCAAGCAAGTGGTTTTTCCTGGAAAGTGCCCCCTGCAAAGGGTATGGTAAATGGGTGCCCAGAACTGTTGCCCAGTAGGGCAAGTCCAAAGAGCAGTGAGACTATGATGTCTGTACTTGAAAAGTCTTCTGGACTTTATGATTGTGACTCATCTGAACTGGGGTCTGTTGAGAATGTCAATAGAAAAAAAATGTGCCTTTAATAAATAGCTCAGTCCCACTACCTGAAAAGGGGGAGGGGAGATGGGTCCCAGAGTCAGCTGCAGTAACGGCCAAGGTTGAAATAGCTGATAAAGCAATAGCAGGGTGTAGCTCAGGAGCACCCCTTTGTGAACAAGCAGCTAGACGTGCTGTAGCAGTAGTCGAGAGAAGCTCAGGTCTGCCCCTGGAGGTCATGGCTGTCAGGGCTAAGGGTGAAAGTAATGCTGAGTGTGAACTAGCATCTAATGAATGGGCAGCCCCAGCTATGGAGCAGACAGTACTCCCCTAGAGGATGGGTGTACCGTGTGGGGTGGCAATCCAGAAAAATGTGCTACCACTACAGTCCCAAGTGGAGCTAATGAGGTTGCCCTTAGCCACAAGGAATCCTTTGCAACTCCTGCTGTAAAAACGTATGAGTATGCGTGCCCGACAGCTGTGTGCGGAGTGTCTGGAGTACAGTTAATAAAGGTGTCTACCAGTAACCCCAGCAAACGTTGTGTACCTGGTAGTAGCCTTCAAGTTGCAGGTAATGCAGGCCCAGAGATTGATAGCCACCAGTTCTGTGCGACTTATGTTGGTCCCAGAGAGGAGTTTTCCCTGCTTCAGTGGGCAGCCTGGAAGGGAACTGGAGAATTCTGGGAATGATTCCTCTTCTGCAATATGTGAGGAGACTAGTTTAATGAGGGTGTGTCCTGTGAGGGATAGCCAGCAGTTATGTTCTGCTCTTGTTGGTCCCAGAGAGAAGTTAATCTGCTTTAATGGGAACTCTGCAAGTGTGTGGCCTGAAAGAGAAACGGCAACCCATGAAGGTGATTGCTCTGGTGCTGTATATGAGGGCTCTACTACCATTTATTAGGGGACTAGGATTGTGAATTTACTGGTTAGTTACCAAGTAAAAAAAAACACTCGGTGAAGAGTCTCAGTTGCAGTGTGGGAGTGGATGCTGAAGTGTGTCAGTGCTACAGAGTACTGATGATGTTGATTGCTCAAATGAGAGTGATGTTAATACGTTTGTAAAGAGAATGAGTACTGAGGCAGATTCTGTGTGCGTCCCTGAGCAGTGTATATAGGATGGTATGGAGATCCAGATGGTGACACTATAAAGGGTGAAGAGAAAAGTCTTGCTGTGACCTGTAGTCCCCCTGTGAGAAAATTTTCCAGTGTTTGCTATATTTCCAGTAGCTCTTACTGCCGTGGTCACAAAGACTGCAGTGACAGAGAGATTGAACTGCTAGACATCACTGAGGTGGGTTTATGCTTAAACCATAGTAAAGGGGAGGGGGGCATGTTTAAAGCCCCAAATGATAAATTTTTTCCAGAACATGTGGAGGAAAATATCAGAGATGAGTTATGTCCTGGGGTGTGTGATGTCGGTGGCTTGTTCAGCCAGATGTCTGCTATCCCTACTGGTGTTGAGAAGGTGACTGAGGTACCTAATGAGGTGAACACAGCCAGGTTGGTTTTTGAGTTGGAGACCCAGATAAAACTGAGAGTTCTCCCTTAGAGATGGCTGTGGGTGATGGGAAGGAAACATCTCCACATATTTCTGCCAAGGGTCTGCTGCTAAACAGAGCAGGTGACTGCAGAGCAGACACGGCTTGAATCCCCTGTAGTGCAATATAAGCCTTCTCTAGTGGTCACCACATGTCAAATAGCTGTGGCAGGCTGTAAAGCTCATGTGAGTGCCAGTGACCCCTGTAGTCAGGCAAGGATATCACAGAAAAAAACGGAAACAGGCCATGAATCATCTGGTTTTCCCACTGCTGTAAGTCAGGTGTATGGAGGGACGAGCGAGTCCTCAGACATTAGAAACCCACCTGGTAAGGAAGCTGAGGTCATCGGCAGGGCTTTCCTTGAGGTTGCGATGGTCTGTAATAACCCTGTGACCACTGACCTACAGGTTAAGGGTGGCGCAGGGGTACATTCTCTCACAGTCAGTCCTACTGCAGTGGAGGGTATCATCACTGAGATGGTCAGTGAGGCAGACCAGATTTCCTCTGATAGGAACCAAGTGACAGTTAGTACCCAAGAGGCGGAGCTTCAGGGTTCAGAGAAATTTGAGGCTGTATCTGACCCTATGAGACAGCAGATGGTCAGGGAGGACAAGAGGCCTGGTGAGGAGGAGAAGTTTGGGTCTCATTATGATCCTGCAGACCAAGAGGTAGTAGATTTTGGCTCAGGTGCGCCCCCTGAGGCCATGGTGGATAGCAACCCTGAGAGGTGTGCTGTCATTACTGCCTCTGGGGAAGCTAGTGTGGTTGCTGGATCCAACCAAGGGTCTCCTGCTTATGTGGGACCCGAAATAGTGCAGACACTACCCAGTGGGCACAAAACTAAGGTAGTCTGTGTGTGGGAGAAGGCTACAAGGCATGATATTGCTGGTGTTGGAGTTATCAATAGTATTCCTGTGAATGTCAGCATGCAGATTGAAGGTGGTGACATCCTTGCAGTAGAGCGTACATACGTCGTGCCACCTGTAGTAAGTGGCAGTAAACTGTCTGTTGCTGATTATGAGGTGAGCGCATGGTATGAGCCCGCAGCTGAGCTGTTTTTGAACAACATAGTCTCTGCCTCTGATGTAGAGGGGAGGTTACCCGTTGCAACAGGTACCAAGGAGGAAAAGATAGATGTGGAATGTATGGATGACTCTGATGCTGTCCCGAAGAAATCAAGATGTATGTCGCTGGTCTAATGGAACAGGTGGGGGAAAAGGGATTTCCCGGAGAAAAGTGGCGTGCTTCCCCAGAGAAAGCAAGCGCAACATAAGCTGGGTGAGACAGTGCCTCTGTAGGAGTTTTGACGCTGGAGGAAGGTTGTGCGAGGTGAAAAAGACCTATGGCTTTCATCAGAGGGAAGGGAGATGTGACAGGGCAACTACAGGTAGTTACCTATTTCTGCCACTTGGTGGAGTTATACCAGAGTGATATGCAACATGCCACCAAGGATACCTGGCCTTGGTGGGATAAGAGCCAGCCGCATGTATTGTCAGCCTCACTAAGTGGTTGGCAATGGGGTAGTATTAGTTTGGCTTTTCAGCCGTTCCTGGGTCGGCTCTTATTGGGAGTAGACAATGTGTCGGGTGGGCGTCTACTCCCCATGTTCCAGGCCAGGATTTGGATAGGGCTCGGGTTTCCTATAAAAGGCCTGGGCCTTCAGGTATACAGGGGGTGTGGTTCGCTTCCTGGAAGTGGAGCGACGAAGAGCTGAGGAGAGGCTCTTACCCCCAGAGGCTTGAGGACAGCAGGTGGCTGACCTCTGGAAGCCCAACCAGTGAAGGCTGGTAGAACGGACTGTTCTGACTGGACATTAGGTCCAGACCCTATGTAGAGAGGGATGCTACATGTGTTGTTTACCTAGTTTTCTGTACAACGTGTGCTGTGCTAAAGAAATAAAGCTGGTGGAGGCCAGACTGAAAGAAACCCGGTGTCCAAGTGCCCTGTGTTAAAGTGTCAACCGTTCTACCAAAGGACGGCGGTCCAAGAGCAAAATATCCTCTGGGCGACCCAAGATGGCAGCTGAACGCAAGTGAGTCCTTACATAATACATAGGGCAATCGCCCCGAAAGGGGCGGTCCTGTCCGGAACCTAGCCCTATATCTGACTAACCCTTACTCTATCGTTTCAAAAAGGTCCCAACATCACCTCAGGGGACAGGTAAGGGAAAAATGATACGATAAAAAGTGATATAGAAAATACAAACAGAAATATAGACAAATACAAGCAAGGATTAGAAGCCAATTATAGGTATCCTTATAGAGAAATAGTACAAACGAGACCAGAGGCTAAAACGTCAAATAACTGGAAATTTTTACAGCACTGAAGTATAATATCTCCCAATGCTGTTCCGGTATTCGAGTATGTATATGCATATAAGTGCTGCTGAATTGGAGTACGATAACTCCTACTAGTCACAGTGTATATAAGCGCATATAGGTACTGCTAGGTTGGAGTATGGTCGCTCCAATATAGTCACTGTGTTGCAGTATAGTGTTCCCCGACCTATATTGCAGGATGTAGTATCATCCCAAAAGGGATATATCTAACCCAATAATACTATGCTATGCTCATATATAGGCAGGAATAGGAAAAGAAAAAATCTGCAACATATGCCCATTATAGCAACGATATGTAGGTAGATCACTGTTTAACCAGAAAATATATGGCCACTGTAGTGACACACGCGATGGAACAGCACGAGGAAGACTGGGCGTGCTAAATCCTGCACCAAGGACCAGGAACTCCAGCGATACCAGAGGCTTTAGTTTTGGGTCACTACAGTGTGGTGCAACATGAATTTGGTGCAACATACCCCCAGAACGCCCCAAATCTTTGGCACATTACAAAGGAACTTATCGTGCCAAAGTTTAGAATGCACCTGTTTATACATTCTTTTTGGCTCAAAGTGCACCAGAAAACTGGCGCAGCTCCATTCATAGATGTCACCCTATGTGTTTAGGTAGTGGTCAGACCGACGATATTTCGTTTGCTGTTTTTCTGTAATGACCTGCCTGAATAAAGCTGGCTGAGACCGGTTTAAAAATATACAGAGTGTCGGACTGCCATACCTGTTCTATAAAAGAATGACATTCAAACTAAGGTCTGCAAAAGACCCCTAGGACAGTCCAAGATGGTTCCACGAGCTAAGCAACAGCTTGCAACTGGTGTGGGATACGGGCATGCCTGGGTCCTCAGTTGATAAACAAGTCACCAGTATTGAGGCCGAGGTGGCCAGCAGGGCTTTCCTGGATGTGGTGGTTGTTGGTGGTAACCCAATGAATGCTAGTATTGCAGGCTGAAGGTGGTGACATCGTTTTTGAAAGGTGTGCATGGGTTGTGACACCTGTAGTAAGTAGCGGTGAAACTCCTGTGGCCCCCATTTATAACTGCCAGGGTTCTACTGCATTATGTTTGACAGCATAATACCTTTATTATTTGGTAACTGCATGACTATTATTTAAACTTACATGGAGCAAATATCTCACCTTACATACTACTATTAAACTGTTACCTAAATGCCCATTGCACCAAAACCATCAATACCAATAATGCCTCTACATCTATATGTAGCATTCTTCCTCTGGCTAACTCACAACGCCAGCATACCTCAGGGGCCGATGGGTAACATTTGTGAAGTATTTTGAGGACCCTATACCATTGGGTCAGGATTTTAAAACTAGTGTCTAACTTCCGGTTCCGGTACCGCGGTTAGAGGAGGCTCCAATCTCCCTGCACCCTTCTTGTTGCACCAGAGGTGCTTACTGGCCGGGAACGAGGCTTAACAGTGGCGGATGGTGCCGTGATCGCATCGGGAGGCGAACGGGGAGCAGGAGCGCGGTAAATACCTGCTGGCAGGCGAGAGACCGCAGCAGTATGGCGGCGGCTGCATGGCGCCCACCATCTTGAATAGTCCTGCACCCAACAGCATAACGGGACAGGCAAGCGGCAGCACAGAATGAAACTAGGCGCATAAAAACTCCTGCACTCCTGCCTCTATGGTTTCCAAATCCAGCAGTAATTTAACATCAGCATAAAGCCTGCAGAACTCCTGGCTACCCAGACAGTCACCATGCAGCTATCTGCAAATTTAGCACAGGTGTTCTGAGAGACTGTAAAAAAACACTGTTTGGCTATGCACATTCCAAAAACATTTTTTGAAATAAATAAGTATAGGTGCACACTGGCGAGGCAATAACATAAATCTATTACAAATGTCAGCGGCACACTATCAACTAAGAAAACATCAAAGGCATATAGGAATTTTTAAAAAATGCATTACTGCTAAGGATATATGAAAATTTGGGTTCTTAGTTCACAATTTTGATCAAAAGTGTTTAAGCTCACCTCCCAATTGCGTCAAGGGGACCCCAGCACAGGTGAGTCCTAACACTAAAACGTTACCTCTCTTTGACCCTGTTCAGACTTCAACACCTTTAGAATAGAAATATTCTGAGAGACTGTGTTATAAGCCCCTGGCACGGCCCAATGCTCCATCCTTCTGGCTAATATAATAAAATACTCTAGCAGAAACACCTAAGTTTTCCTGCTGTCTACCTTTACCAGCAGTCTCACGTCTAACTACTGCTGCCTGATTGAGAAGCTGCTAAATTACAGTACCCCTGTATATCAATGCTCCCTGGGGTCAGAAAAGCCCACTAGCCTGGTATTGCAACGAAAAATACATACCTTTGCTCTTTAAATGGACAGATATCTGCTGAAAATGTCTGCCAAGACCAGAAGTGCTTTGAAAAACCAAAAAGGAAAGACAGTGCCACCTGGCGACCAAAAAGAATGTGACATGTCTCAATGTACTGCAACATCAGCCTCTAGCATACTTGACTCTGAGGACTCTGCATCTTCCCGATTTAGCATCACTGATCTGAAACAAATAGCGATAGAGGTGGCTAAGGTCATCCTGCCGGATATCCAGGCTTCCTTAACCAGCATGGTTGGCACAACTTTGAAAGACTTACAATGCTCTGTGGCTCAACATGAGGAGTGGTTAGATGACGTGGAAGAACGGGCTTTTTCTATAGAAAAAGATATGGAAGATCTCCAATTCCAACTTCAAGAATTGGCAAAAGATAACAAAAAGCTTTGGGAGAAATGCGATGACCTGGAGAACCGATCTAGGTGGAGCAATTTGAAACTAATAGGAGTTCCGAAAACTCTCTCCATAGCTGCCTTAACCAATCTCTGTAAAAATGAGATCCCACAGTATCTTGGGATACTTAGGAAGTGTAAAGTAGAGCGTGCTCATAGACTGGGACCTGATCGGAGAGTTAGCTCAAACGCGCCTGATGACAAGCGGAAAGAGCGTCCAAGACCGGCAATTTGCAAGTATCTAGCCTATGCTGATAAAGCGGAGATCCTGGCAGCTTACAGATCAAAGAGTTCGGGAATTGAGCTGCACGGTGGTAGAATTTTACTATTCGCAGATTTCTCTGCGGAAGTCGCTACATGTTCGGAACTACATAAAATTGCGCTACTATACCCAGCGACATTGAAAGTCTTCCAAGCCGAGGGCCCGCCTCTATTTTTTCAGAGATCCACAATCAGCGGTGGAGGGGTTGGGCCTACGGGTCATCCTAGTTAACGGACAGCGCCGAAATGATAGGATGGATGGAGAGTCTCAAGATCGTCAGGGGCGAGATAAGAAGCCAAAGCTTGACACTGCTAGAGAGACTTGAAGGATAGGGGCAACAGGCTAACTGTAGACAATTATATCTATGTCTTTTCAGAGTTTTGACATGCCAAAGGTATCCTTTTGAGTTAGACCATGCCTCGCCATGGTCAGTTGCCAAAATGCAAATTGTTAATTCAAGTTAATTTTCATCTTCAGCTTAAAACGTGTTGGAGGTGCAGTCTGCGGTTTGATTGCGCGGTCTACAATTCGCAATTTGCGAGTTATGATATATAGTCCATACTTAATGGTCTAGTATTAAGAATTTATAGCGGTTGCGACATGCGAATATATATGCCAGTAAGCAAGTAATGGCACTTTACTACACGGAGGGGGTGGGGAGGGGGGGAATGGGATTCTTTAGGGAGTTTCTGTATCTAGATAATAGATCTGAGTGGGGCGGAAAAAAGGAAGTTCCGTGGCACTGCTTTCTTAGGAGGTGTGTTGTTGCTCATCTCCAGGTTAAGAAGTGCATTCTTTTTGTTTCAAGAATATTGGGACGTTCTCCCAGTTTTAAATTTTGTTAACTTGCAGTTGTTAGGGATCTATTTGGGGATTGCACTACAGTCATCTGACTATACGATGAACAGCACATCATGCGTATCATTACCTTTAATGCGTATCATTACCTTTAGGCACCTAAAACGCTTAAAAGTGGAACTTGCCCTACTACAGGAAACACACCTGGAGGAGGCAGATTTTTTCTGGCTGAAGAAGTTGTGGGTAGAGGAAGTCTTTGGGTCTCCGGCTGTAAATTCAAAAGCAGGAGTTATAACGCTACTTAGCAAGCACCTGCAATACCAAGTTCTGGATCAAGGTAGCGATTTGGAAGGAAGGGAGCATAGGATAACTCTCTCCACCTCTACAGAAACGATCAGTGTTTATAATGTTTATTGCCCAAACGACGGTCAGAACAAATTTCTCTCTGATTTGGCTAATTGGGTGTTGACGGACTCTATTGGGCTGAAAATTATGGGGGGTGATTTCAACACTGTTGTAGATCCAAAGGAAGACTGTAAAAGATCGGAGTTCAGGATCCGCTGGATTGGCACGTCGTGAGCCCGCTCTGGTCGGGTTTTTGGGGAAGACGGGGTTGATTGATACATGGAGATTGTTGTATCCAGAGGGTAGAAAATATACATTTTATTCGCCGGTACAGGACTCATGGTCCCGCATCGACTACGGTCTTATTTCCTCTTCTTTGAGATCCTGACTCAGAGCTTCTAGGATAGATGACATCATAATTTCGGACCACGCCCCAATGTCGATCACATTGACTGACACCATACCGAGAGGTACCGATTTTATATGGAGGTTCCCATCCTTCCTGGCGGACAGAGAGGATTTTCAGCTATTATTGCAAAGTTGGTGGATTGAATATAGATCTTTAAATGCAGAACATTCAAGCAATCCGCAACTTTTTGTGGGATGCAGGGAAGTCTGTGTTGAGAGGGCGAATTATAGCTCATGTTGCACAAATTAAAAAGAATATAAGGCAGGGACTGGATAAATTTAGCGCAGAACTGAGGATAGCCTATACTGTATTCCAGAGGAATGTCACCCCAAAAAATAAACAGGTTTGGCAATTGGCTAAGGAGCGTTATGAACACTGGTTAGAGAAGAAGGAGGCTATGGAAGTTTCAGCCAAAGAGGCAAAACTATTCAGATTCGGTAATAAATGTGGTAAATTACTGGTTAAAGGGGATTTGCCAAGAGACCATTTAGGTAGGTCTCTCCTTAGTACAGGCAGAATGTCAACAAAACACGCTGAGTCATGAAGCTGCAGGGGAGAGGGGGATGGGATGAGTGAGGAGTGAGGAATCCAAGGGAGCATCTCAAAACTTAAGTGAAATAATAAACGGTACAAGAGTGGATTGTCAATACAGCAAGACACAGCCTGATAGACTGCACTGTCAGGAGCCTTATCTGCTAAGATGCTAATGTAATGTAAACAAAAATCACTGAGCTGAAAGAGAGAGAGAGACACACACAGCCAGAGAACGAGCTGCATAAGCTGCTGCTCCTGTGACATGTTCACTGAAATAAGCAAACTATAACTTGTGGATTCTATATACAAAAGAGAACACCTATTCTACACAGCAGCTTGAAAGCTTCTTCATGTTGTCTGTCATCAGATAAAGCAGGTATCTAATAACACTACAACTAGTTTATTCTGTATACAAAAGAAAACATATTGCTACCCGGTGCCTTAAAAACTTCTGCAGCTCAGTCTCATCAGATAAGAAGCTCTCTCTGCGCAAGCCCGTCCAGCTCTTGTCAGGCCGTATCTAATAGACTCTTTGAAGTAACCAAGGGCATGTAAGGAAGGCTGTAGCTCTCTCAGACTGCAATTTTTGTAATCACATATATTTAGAAAAGTGATTAAAAACCCATTTTGGAGGATCCCACGTCAACATTACATCGTGGCAAAACCCCTTTAATCTGGCCAGAGATCGTAGAAATGCAATCCATTTGACGCCATTAAAGGATGCTACGGGGACCTTGCAGACACATCCACAAGCAATAAATCACGTTTTAAGATCATTTTACCAATCCCTATACTCTAAACATGAAGGCACTAATTCCTCACCCAGCTTTGCTTTGCAGGGTTTGGGTTTGTCCTCCCTGACAACAGAAGATAGAGATAAACTAAATTCCCCTGTTACCCTTGAAGAACTACGGTTAGCAATCAAATCCCTGAAAAACAACAAGGCCCCGGGCCCGGACGGCTTCACCGGGGTATTTTATAAAATTTTAAATGATCTTATTGCCCCAGATTTGGTAGATCTATTTAGTGGGTATTTGGAAGGTCGGATAATCCCGGAAATAGCCAACACAGCGTATATTAAACTCTTGCCGAAGCCAGACAAGGAGTTATCATTAGCTGTGTCTTATAGACCGATATTATTGATCAATGTAGACTTGAAACTTGTGTCAAAAGTTATGGCCGACAGATTGGCGACCATACTCCCCAAATTAATATCCCCCTTACAGGTCGGCTTTGTACAGGGTAGATCTGCTGTTACTAACATCCGAAAGGTGCTTGCAGTCCTTGATGAGATAAAAACTAACCCCCAGTTGCACAGCTCTCCGGCGATTATGACTATCAACACAGAGAAGGCTTTTAACAACGTATCCTGGCAGTGGTTGTACAGAGTATTAGAATTTATGGGTTTCTCAGGAGCTTTTATGTTTTTTTTGCGATCCTTAAATAAATCAGCGAGAGCCCGAGTATATACTCCTGGATTCTTATCTCAGGTCTTTGAACTTCAAAAAGGAATGAGGCAAGGGTGCCCACTCTCCCCACTCTTGTTTAATCTTTCAATTGAGTCCCTAGTTAGAGCCATTGAAAGCCATTCAGGGGATAAAGATTGGAAACCAACAGATCAAAACAGTACTTTCTGCAGATGACATATTGATGTTCATGTCTGACCCGGTGAGTGTGGTGGGGCCAACATTTGAGCTTATTCAACGTTTTGGTGACTCTTTTGGTTTACGGATCAATGTGGCTAAAAGTGACGTTTTGGATATCTCATCTAGGGGTGTTCTATCTAAATTGGAAAAAGACCATTGTCTTCCAGTGCGAATGGCCAAGCATAATATAAAATACCTGGGGATTCATATAGGAAAATCTCCAGAATCCATTTATAAGTTGAATTTTTATCCTATTATTCACAAAATAGAAACGGAGCTTCGTAAATTGAATAATTTGCCCTTATCTTTATCTGGTAGAGCCAACTTGATCAAAATGATGAGGTTCCCCAAGATCCTTTACCCTCTGCAGACCATTCCCCTGCTTTTGAAACATCTAGACATACAGCACATACACAAAGCCTTCTCCTCCTTGCATTTAAGACTTTGGGGCTCTCTAGAGATATGGGAGGTCTGGGGATTACCGATGTTAGAACATACAACTTAGCATGCTTATTATGGCACGGAATAGACTGTATAAAGGGGTCCAACTTCTTCTCCAACATATCTCTCTCGAGTAATTTAGCGAAGCCTTGGAGCTTGAATAGTTTGCTACATACGAAATTCTCTTGCATGCCAGTGCATTTACGTAAATCCTTGGTGATCATAGATACCGCGTCTGCATGGAAGGCCACAAGGAAACTGATGGATCTTCCATTTCAGTGCTCGAAACACATGTACTTGTGGGGGCATCCCGAGTTTCCCCAGGGGAGGGAAAATCCGGAATTTCAAAGCTGGAGAAGCGTGGGGATACAAGTAGTGAAGCATCTCCTTCATCCCTCAGATCGGAGATTCTTATCCAGCAGCAAGGTTAGGACTAAGCTTGGTACAACAAAGGGATGGTTCCAAGGCTATGCTCAGATTTTAAGCTTTCTGCAACATCGCTTGAAAATATATTCTAAAGAATTTCAGTCAAATTGGCTTGACATTTTAATAGGGGACCCTCCACGTAAGAATTCAGTATCTAAATTAGTACGAACTCTTAAGACATGCCAGTGGATGAGCAGTAGACCTCAACTTTTTAAGAGGTGGGCGTGCCAATTAGGAGATGAAAATCTACCTGTTAAGATACTTGAGGGTTGGGATCTGGTGAGGAAAATTATCCCTTGTGAAAGTTGGAGGGAATCACAATTGATCCATTATGCCATATATGGGTTTGATATACCACCTAACCCAGATATGCCAGACCGATTGGTGGCATGTCCCAAGTGTCAACAACCTAAGTCGGATCTCTATCCGGATATGAGCCTGTTTGAGAACCCAAGACTTTTAGCATCGACTGTTGACCTTTCTTAAGGGGTGGCTAAACTTAGATCTGGTCTTAGTCCCGTATCTCATGATTTTCCATATAGATTCAGAAGAATCGACCAGCCCGTTATTAGCCCATATTTTTTTTCTAACAGCAAAAAGATGTCTTCTGACCAAGTGGCTAAGTCAAGACGTTCCCTCAGTTGACATGGTAGTGGATCAAGTTAAATGTTTCCTGTCTTTGGATAGGAGGGAGGCGGAAAAGCATAAAGAGCAGCAGGCCAAAAGATTCTTTAGAAAGTGGAGAACTTTCATAGAAAATTTCCTGACAAAACAGGAAATAAGGGAACACGTGACTCCGTTTAGTGAAACCACATGGTATTTCCTCAGGGATCTAGCAGGTGATTTAGGCCCTCTCAGAGTAACGTAAAGTGATTGGGCCAGATGTGCGAGGTCTAATGAACGTAGCAATTTGGTGAGGTTTGCAATTTATGGGGACATGTTTTATTTGAGGCAATGATACAACTATTATGAAACTATTATGAAACCATTATGTGACCAACTAGATGCAATATGGATAAAGGTGAAGTGTAACTTGACAGTAGTAGTAATTGGGAGATGGGGGGGTTAAGGTTTAGTATTTTTTATGGTTGTATAATTGATCATTGTTTATGACAATGAAAATGACACTGTTTTTCTTATGATTTGCATTGTTGTAATCTCTGTATTACTTTATGTGTGTATAAAAAATGTTTACAAAAAAAAAATAGTCTCCTGGGCCTTCGTTGCTATCAGGGCTGTGGAGTCAGCAAGCCGAAGCCCCGACTCCGACTCCTCAATTTCCCAAGACTCCGACTCCTGACTCCTAACTCCGACTCCTGACTCCGACTCCCTCATACACGGCGCATGTTTAAGTAATAAATTTACTGTAGTAAAATGGTAACATTAGGCTGTTTATCATCTTATGATACAATAATCAAGCTATTTAGTTAGAACAGACACTGATAAGCAAAAGGGTAACAATGTTTTGATCTTTTGAACACTTGTGGGTAGAGTTGAAGAAAAAGCTGTATTTGTGTATCCAAGTCTAGTCTGCACCAACATTGGGAACGTGTAGAAGAGACCTGGGATCAGATTTTGCTCAAGATGTGCTTGAATCTGATCCAGAGCCCAGAAGGATACAGCCAGTATTAAAACCAAAGGTGGATTTTCCAAATACTAACAAAATAATAAAAATGAACATTTTGATTTTTAGGAGCAAAACTATAACTAAGCAGATGCTAAATATTTGCAAGTCAAGTTTTTGCATAAGATATGTAAGATGACTGTACATAAAATTACAGTAGCCTCATGTACAAAGCTGTAGTGGATGGTGAGTTATGGAGCCTGAAAGTCACAAGTTCAAAACATTGTTACCATTTTGCATGTCAGTGTAAAATATATTTATTGGACATGACTTTAGGGCACAAAAAAATTGTAATTATGCAAAACACTGCAGGAACATTTGTGGAGTCTCTGAATTTGTTCTTAGAAATGGTATCGCCTCCAACAGATCCTGCATACATGGCCTCACATCTGATCTCATTATTACCAGGCTAGAGAACAGCCTTTCTACACTAACTTGGGTAGTTGGCAAAACAATAACCACAGGGGCAACATCTCTAACAATGTCATGGTATAAAGGAATTGCCTCAGCCACAGTCAGTTTTGATGAATGGTTAAACTCTTCTACTTCTTTGAAAACAGGTGAAAAATTTTGCTGAAATGTGTTTACCCTTGGAGCGGAATCTTTCCCCCTGGGGCCACGCTTTGCCTGCTCCATGTCATCAATTACACTCCTCATGTGATAAGGCTGAAGACATGGGAGCAGTAGCACCGGCCGGACACAATTCCTCTTGCTCTTTGCACTGCATCGAACTAACTGGATCAAATTATTATATATTTTGGGAGTCGGAGTCGGTCCATTTTTTGACGACTCCGACTCCTGCAAAATAGCCACCGACTCCGACTCCACGACTCCGACTCCACAGCCCTGGTTGCTATGACGGCCTTATGGGTAGGATCGAAGCATTTATGCCATTGCGTAAGAGTAAAATGCTTGCCAAGTTCTTCCTCCCAGGCGAACATTAGGCAGTGAGGTCAGACTGGTCTAGGATGGAAAGTTCGGTATATAGGGCGGAAACAGAATGCCTCAGAGGTGAATATTGAAGGCACATTTGCTCAACTCTAGAAAGGGGCCTCTGGGCTTTATAAGTGTTACCAAAGGAAGAGAGGAAATGCTTCAATTGAATGTATTGAAATGTGGGGGAAGTATAGACGGGGGGCTCTGTGGTTAGCTCAGAAAGCGGGGCAAGTTTGCCACTTATCGTCACCTGACTAAGTCGTAAAGGAAATAATTTAGAGCTTCCAAAGAAAGAATGCGGGCCCATGCCCGATGGGAAGATGGGATTGTCCGAGACTGGCATGAGGGGCCCTAGTCTATCATCTAGGTTATGATATACTTTATGTGAGCAAACCGAGATAATGAGGATACATCTCTCGCTATGCAAGTCCAAATTTTTCTGGCACTCCATCACACCATGTCCAGGACCCGTGCAAATGCGGAGGCCAAATAGTATCTTCTACAGTTGGGCAGCCCCAGTCCACCTAAATTCATATGTCTAGTTAACACGGTATAAGAAAGCCTAGGATGAGCGGAAGACCAGATGAATGATGTAAAGAGGCGTTGCACTCGCTTCCAGAAGGGATTTGGGACGTAAAGGGGGATTGTCTGTGTCAAATAAAAGATACAGGGCAAGATTGTCATCTTCAAAATATTGACTCTGCCACACCAGGAAAAGTTTTGTTGGGTCCAGGAGGTAAGGTCCTAGGTGATGAGTCCAAGTGTGGATTCGAAATTAAGAGGAAAGATCTTTGACAGGTCTGAGGGAATGGTGATCCCTAAATAAGATAAGCCCCTAGAGGGCCACATGAAGGGATAATTTAGTTTAAGTTGGTTTAAAACAAAGGGAGATAAACCAACGTTTAATGCTTCAGACTTTGATACGTTTATTTTAATATTTGACCAAATGCCAAACTGTTTTAATATGGCCATAAGATTGGGGAGAGAAGTGACCGGATCCGTTAAAAACAGTTATATTCGGTTTTTTAAGTATTGCTGAAAGCAAGTTCTCCACAATTAGGACATATAGAAGTGGAGACAAGGGGAAGCATAGTCTTGTGGCGTTAAGGATCGAAAAAGGTTCCGAAAGAGTGCCATTGATTTTTAGTTTAGCAGTAGGGGATTAGTAGAGGGTCAAGATTTTAGAAATAAAAGTAGGTCCTAGCCCCAGATGCCGAAGAGTGGAAGTCAAAGAGGGCCAGGAAATCCTATCAAAAGCTTTTTCGGCATCTAAGGACAGGGCCATTAAGGGAGGTTTACGCGACTGGGCATAATGGATAACATCTAGGGTTTTCAACATATTGTCCCGTGCTTCCCTGCCTGGGGACAAAACCCACCTGGTCGGGGTGTATAAGATCCGGGACCACAGAATTCCACCTATTTGATAAAGGTTTTGCGTAAATTTTGAGGTCCACATTTAGCAAAGAGATTGGACGGTAGCTGCTGCATAAAGAGGGGTCCTTGTCAGGCTTGGGTATAAGAGCGATATGCGCTAATGTAGAGTGGGTGGGAAAGGGGCTGTCTGAGGAGACATAATTGAAGGCACGCAATAGTAAGGGGGTCAACTCCTCACGAAAAGTTTTAAAATGTACCCATAAAACCATCCGGACCCGGACTTTTCCCACCCGGCAGGCCCGATATGATCGAGGAAAGTTCATGGGTGGTAAATCGGGATTCAAATTCGGAGAAATTTATGTCGGGATGAACTGGAGGGAGATTGGGGAAATCCAGGTCCCCAGTGGAGGCAGGAGAGGACGGAAGGTTATACAAATTAGAATAAAAGGTGTGGAATTGTTTACTAATTTCATCTGTCGTATGAACCAAACTGACTTTTGCAGATCTAATTTGGGATATATGGGACTTCGGTGTCTCAGGGCTCTCGCCAGCATCCTCCCACTCTTGTTACTATATTCATAAAATCGGCTATGACCGACCTGAAGAAATCGTCGCTAGGAGGACTCCAACAGCCGTCTGACCTCTAGCCTTGCGGAGAGCAATTCCCGCAATGTTTCAATCGATGGGGTGTGCTTATGCTTAAGTTACAGAGAGGCAACCTTAGAAAGAGCTGCATTCAATTTAGAAGTCCTGTCCCTCTTTAGCCTTGAGCCATGCCTGCTCAGGACCCCCCGCACAACACATTTAACAGCTTCCCATTGAACTATAAGAGTGGATGTGTCGTCCGCATGATCCTGTATAAAATCCGCAATGGCCTGAGAGACGTCCACTAAGCAGACAGAGTCCAACAACAAGGACTCATTTAAATGCCACGACCAGGCAGGTCTCGAGGAGGAAGGAAGTGTCAGTGAACAATAGACAGGGGCATGGTCAGACAAGAGAATGTTGCCCACCGAGGTTGAGGAAACCCAGAGTAGGGCACCATGAGACACCAGAATATAGTCCAAACTACTATAAGAATTATGGGGATTAGAGTAAAAACTGAAATCTTTATGATTCGGATGTTGCAGCCTCCAGACGTCACAAAGCTGGAGAAGGTAATAGGCTTTTTTTGTTCGATTTGATGGTCGAATAGAATAAAGAGGATCTGCCAGAGGAATTGTCTAGGACAAGGTCCAAGGTGGTATTCAAGTCCCCACATAAAACTACTGTGCCCTTGGCTAATGGAAGCAATTTCTTCACCAGGTGATTAAAGAAGCCGGCCTGCCCCGGTTAGGAACGTAAGCATTAAAAATTTTAAAGGTAATACCCCCTATATTGAGAATCAGAAAAATATAGCGTGCGTTTACATCTGTCCAACATGCCTGAATCTGGTGAACCAGGGACTTGTGGATCGCTATCGCTACTCCCCTGTATCTGGACTCCTGAAAATTTTCCAAAAAACCACTCAGTGTAATATCTGCTGCACATGTTGGGCACATGCCCCTCTCTAAAGTGTGTTTCTTGAAGGCATAGAATCTTGATTTTTTTTTGTTTGTGAAAATGGTAGAGAACTTGAGATCTCTTGCTAGGAATATTAAACCCCTGTACAATGAATGAGGCAAAATAAACATCTGTCATATTGCAAATCAGGGTATAAGGGGGAGAGAGGGAAGAGAGAAAAAAAAGGGGGGAAGGGAGGAGGGGAAGGTATTACACACGTATGATAAACACAAACACACAAAACCAGAAGGCAGGCAAAGAGTGAGCTTGCGGCTGGTACTAGATTGGTGACTAGATAAAGTCAGTTGTCCCTAAAGCCTAAGGAGGCCTGTATCGGGACTAGACCCTATTGGGGGGTAAGAAGATGGAATGCAAATGTAATCAAGGTATATCCGAGCTCCATCACTAATGAAGATGAACAAGAAAATAAGTGGCAGGTTAAAGCTAATTATAACAATACGTTACGCAAAATGGGAAAACCGGTCAACTAAATGCAAAGCGTAGCCTAGGCTAAGGAGGGAACCGTAGTATACATAAACAGTTCACAGGATGATAAACTGGTTTCAGTGGAGAGAGGTCGCGGAACTTAAAGGATACTCGTGAGCCTGCAAGGACAGTGTAAAGAGGGGTTGGAGTTCGTTGAGGAGTCGGTATGGCGACGTTGTCGGCGGTTTCTCCAGGGAGGGAGTCCCTGGGTGTCCGATGGTTCCCGAGATAAAGGTCTGCTAGCATAGGGTCCATGGAAGGCAAGGGAGGGAGAACAATATTCTGGATGTTTAAGCCTTGCAAAACTGAAGGAATGTCGTCAGGAGAGCGGATAGCAAATGACTTGTTTCTTTCTCGTATATAAAGGGCAAAGGGGAAGCCCCAGCAACAGGGAATGTTGCGCTCCTGCAGAATGGACAGAAGAGGTTTTAGGGCGGCCCTCTGAGCCAAAGTGTGTTTTGAGAGGTCCTGAAGTAAAGGTATGGAAGTGTCCTTGGAAAGAACTTTCTGCCGCTGAGGGGCATGGCGCAGAATATAGTCTTTCAATTGATAAAAGTGAATCCTGCAAATAACGTCTCTTGGTTTCTTAGGATCCAGGGCGGGGGGGGCCGAGAGCCCTATGAGTTCTATCTATTTCTATGGGAGTAATTTGAAGCTCTTCCAAGCAGATCATTAAAGATAACTGTAAGAGCTGATGGAATGTCACTGGGTGCAACCGATTCAGGAAGGCCATGAATCCTTATATTGTTGCGGCGCCTACTCCTGTACTCAAGATATTTGCAGTGCAAATATTTGAGTGGACTGTTGAGATGCAGAGGATTGTAGGGCTTGGATTGAAAGTGAATTGTTGAGTTTGACCCAAAGTAGACACTTTTGAGTTCAGTGGAGATAATTCTGAGCAGAAAGGGGAAAACTCTTGCTTGCACTCATTTATGATTTGTCTGGCCGGAGCTGAGAGATCATTCTTAGAAGGTAAGGATTGTGTAAATCTTTGCAGGTCAGACAATGTGACTGGTTTGTTTTCCTCCGCCGCACCGGGAGTTGGTCCAGGCGTGGTTTGAGAATCATCATGGGGTGAACGCAGAAAGGGAGATACAGCAGTATGTTGTTGAAGTAAAACTGGAAAACCCTCTAGGCTGTTCAGAATGTGCGGTAGGGTGCGGCTTGAAATAGCAGAGGACGGCGTGTTGCTCGGTGAGTAGTGGGAGAGGCGGTCATCCCAGCCGGGTTCCCTAAAGATGTGGCGTTGGGGCCATCCCAGAAAGATCCAGTGGACCATTGCGGAGAAGGATTTTCAGTCGGAAGAATAGTAGTATGATACATAGTGTGGGCGATGAGCGGCTACAAATTGAGGAGGGATTACGCGGGTGTATCTGATGGTATTGGAGGTCGTTAATGCACCCTGAGAGATATTGAGGTGGACCGTGTGCAGAGGAAGTTTGAGGCTGGGGTGCTCTGTTGGGCACTGGGAAAGTGAGCCCGGTCCTGAGGAGGCCCTGGGGATAGGGATCAAATTGTGACATATCTCCAGGAGGGAGATACATTATAGTGCCAGTAGCTGGAGGAGATATGGCAGTGGGCTCAGCCATATTTGCAGGCAGGCAGGTGGTAATATGCCCCACAGGTATTTGGGGGGTTGGTGGAAATAAGTCCCGTGTTTAAGGGGACGGGAGAGTACAGGAGGGACAAGTGGGGGGACCCATAACCCCCACAGTCCGTCTCTATACTTTGGCTGGGTGTCCACCGAGGAGCTGGTGAGTCAGGTTTTCTCAAGGCACCCGCATCACTAGTAGCGACGGCACCGCACTGCAGAGACGCCGGAGCTCCGACGGGGGTTAGGATGGGGAAGTCTGGCAAGTCAGTGGTGTTCGTGGCTCCCGATGACAGGTAGCGCAACATCCGCCGAGTGTGGTGCAACGGTGAGAAAGAGCCTGAGACTGCGACAAGCAGTGAGGAGTTGGACGCCAAGTTAGAAGTCTCGACGCGGAGAAAGGTGAGACATGAGAACGGGGGAAGAGCCGCAGGCAGGGAACTAGTGTTGAGCTATACACTCTATAATCTGGCACATATCAAGGGCCATGTGCTAAGCCGCCATCTTGCACTTCAGTGGTCACCAGCACAAGGCGCATGTTAAGAGAACTCTCTAAGCAAGGCATTGTCGGTGCGTCTGCTAGATAAAATAGCCAGCCTAACAGGTGGCTTTGCATGCTAAAATAACTGGGACATTCTTAGTTTGTCTACCGCACCACTCCACACCATGTCTATACGATCTACAGTGTTAACTGTGGAAGGCAGGGCTAAATCCACACAAACCACATAGAAAATGGTCACAGAAGAAATGTTATACAAGTTAATATCCAGAAATGTATTATTGGATATTAAAATCATACAAACAGTCTATAGTGACTATTTTTCAACGGCGATTAAGGTAAATAACAGAAAGGGGGAGGCAAATAACAATAGGTAAACCAAATAGTGTAGATATATAGATAGCACAAGAATAGACGCTTATAGCACTATGGTATAAGACAGGAATACCCCATCAAAAATACCACAAAAAAACACCCAAAACAAGCCAGGAATAAAGTCATGAACCAAGGGTATATGGAAAGTGCCAATACTTATCTGCACCAATTGACCCCGAATGGTATATTCAAATCCATAGGGCGACAGCAGAAACTGCGCTAGAATAACCCCAAACGCGTTTCGTCCTATTTCAAGGACTCCTCAGTGGGTCAAATACCACATATCTATCTATAAAACATCAATCAAAAAACATAAGTACTTCACTGGTTAGATCAAAATCAAAACAATCTCTCCCACATATATATATATATTGCCAAAGCCAAAAAATGCTCAAATTACCTGAATCTCCAATCTATAGGGATATCAGAAGGGTTCTCTTCATAAATAGGAGTTGGTGTCACTCCATATAGAGGGAACTCACATAGTGGTGTGAGTCCTCGGTGTCCCACCATAAGATAGCACACTAGAGGGTATATATAACCCCTCCAGAGAACTCCTCCTACACGGAGGAGAAAGGACGCCCCCTATTCATTAAATCCGATCAGTATACTCACTATAAGGTAACATATGGCAGCACTCGGCGTCTGAGGTAGTCTGCTGCGCAGGTCCGCAGTGACTTTCCAATCACGCCGATCTCAGAGCGTTCAGACACGCATGCGCTAGCTCGTGACGTGTTTCGGTATATACAGCGCATGCGCGGAAATTCAAATATGGCGGCGCCAACATCGCCGAGGCCCGCCGCGCCTGTGCCAGAGATCACAGACAGCGGAATACCTTGCGTCTATGTATAAGGACCAAGGCACAACAGCAGGGCAACTCGGCTCCAGGAATTATCCCAGAGAGCCGAGGACGGCATAATTTAATGCCTATAATGAGCCAAAGAGAACGCAACCAGATGTCAGACAGCACACAACGGCAGATATAGAGATAAAATCCTAGCGAAAATCCCGCTGCGCCCATGTATAGTTCTAAGATCCATAAGTGTAGGATCAAATAGTTACAACAGAACATATGTCTATACGGCCCCCTCCGAATATAAACGTATTATACACACGATAAGACACAAAATAGATATCTGCCATATAATAACAAATTAGGGAATCTGTGTTTAAATGAGGGTTATGCACATGTCAAAAATATATATATATCCAGAAGAATCTTACAAAAAACACATGAAAGACAATGACTCATTTAGCCCCTTCGGAAACACGCAATTGAGTCTATAAATCCACTGTGTTTCATGTAAAATAAGTTTGTCCCAGTCCCCACCTCTCAAAGGGGGTCTCACTAGATCAAATACCTTAATTGCATTAAATTCACTCCTACCATCGTGCTTTTCCCACACATGTCTCGCAATTGGTGTATCATGTTGTTTTTTGATGTCACCAATGTGCTCACCAATTCTCCTCAACTCTCTACATGTTTTTCCAACATAGTTAAGCCCACAGGGGCAAGTAGCCAGGTAGACAACACCAACAGATGTACAGTTGATGAATCCTCTAATGGTATATTTAAAACGATTGTCAATGTTGCCAAATGTTTTACAATTTACAACAAATTGGCAAAATTTACACCTGCCACATTTAAAGCAGCCATTTGGTTGTCTACCTAGCCAAGTTTCCCTTTGTGGGGCCACAAAATGGCTTCTCACCAATCTATCTCGTAGGCTTCGTCCTTTCCGGTAAGTAATTGAGGGGGTAGCAGGCAATATCTCCTTGAGAATGTCATCTTGTAAGAGTATCCTCCAATATTTTTTGATAATATCATGAATCTTATCTGCCTGAGGATTGTATTCCCCAATGATCCGAAGATCATTTCTCTCAATACCTTCATAATTTTTTTTGTCTAGCCCTGGGGATCAAAAGGCCAGCCCGGTCCTCATGTATCGCCTTTTGGTATGACTCTTTAAGAGAAGATTGGGGATATCCTCTAGCGACAAACCTCTCCCTTAGATCTCTGGCTTGAGTCTTAAAACTGTAAGTATCAGAACAATTTCTCCTCAGGCGAAGATACTGCCCCCTAGGAATTCCCCTCACAAGAGGTCTCGGGTGACAGCTATCCCATCTGAGGAGGCTGTTGGTGGCAGTTTCCTTCCTGAAGACCTTAGTACCTAGTGTGTAGTCAGCATTTTTAGAGATAGTAAGAACAAGAAACGGTATAGTATATTCATTAGCAGTGAATGTAAATCTCAATCCAATTACGTTATTATTTAACGACTCCACAAAGTTGGTAAAAGATGACATATCACCTTTCCAGAGTATGAAAATGTTGTCAATATATCTTGCCCACATCATGACATGGTCTGTCCATACATTAACCTCTTCTTCATTGAAGACAACGGTGTTCTCCCACCAGCCCAGGAGCAGATTTGTGTATGTGGGAGCCATCGGGCTCCCCATCGCGGTGCCCCTGAGCTGGTGGTAGACCTTACGGTCAAAGACAAAGATGTTATTCTCTAATGAGAATTTTAAAAGGGACAGAATAAACTCATTGTGTTTTCTGAATTGAGTCCCTCGGGTATCAAGAAAATATTTCACTGCTTCTAATCCCCTGTCATGTGGAATAGAAGAATACAAAGCTTCAACATCTATGCCACACAACAGGGTATCTTCATCAACCGTTATACCCTCCAATTTAAGAAGTAAGTCAGAGGTATCTCTGATATAGGAAGGTAACGACGTAATGAAATCCCTCAAAACGCTGTCCACATATACACCTAAGTTTTGGGTAAGACTCCCTATCCTCGATACTATGGGCCTACCTCTAAGGGGATTAAGTCCCTTATATACTTTAGGTAGCCCGTAGAACGTAGCTTTTCTGGGGAACTCGGGTAGAAGAAAGGCATGTTCTTGTTTACTAATTATGTGACTACCCAGAGCCTCATCCATCATCCCCTTGAGTTGTATCAGAAGAGTTGCTGTGGGGTCCTTTCTCAAGACTTCATAGCCAGATTTATCCTGGAGAAGATCTAAGCACATTCTGTGATATTGGTTTACATCCATCACAACTACATTACCCCCCTTATCCGCCGGCTTAATAACTATTGAGGTATCCCTCTCTAAATCATTGAGGGCCTGTCTCTCATGTCTAGAAAGGTTACACGGTCCATTCCTAGTACTGTTCAGATCTCTCGGTTCCTCAATGACAGTTTCGAGGAAGGAGTCGATGCAGGAGTATGGTTGAAGAGGTGGTGCATTCTTGCTCCTATTGCATAAAGAGGTAAACGGTCCCTCTCCCGGAGGTCTATCCTCCTCTGACATAAGATCAACCAAAGTGTTAACTCCCCTTAGATCACTTATTTCGATCCCCAGATCCTCACACTCTTTCATGTCCTTTTTGTGGAAAAATCTTGCCCACTTGACCTTACGGACAAAGAGATGAAGATCTTTGACCCACTCAAATTCCCTAAAGCCATTTGTGGGAACGAAAGTAAGTCCCCTGCTTAGCACCTGCTTTTCAGCATCAGTTATTTGGCGTTGGGAGATATTAATGATCTGCAGATCACCCCTCGAATTTATCTCTGGGAGTGTTCCTTGTTCCTCAGTGGGTATTGTGGGGGCTGTCTGTCTAAAAAAGG
>JAODAL010003086.1:0-52500 GCA_025379985.1 Phyllomedusa bahiana
CACAGCAAAGAGGAGCAAATTTTAATGTCATTTTTTATTTGCAAGAACGTAATATATAAAAAAAAAAATTTAAAAATTTTTTTTAAAAAAAATTGTTTTTAAGGAAAACCCCCGAAAACCCCCTTTGCCGTGGGGACATGCCCTTAAAGGGTTGTCTCCCTAAAAGAGTTTATAGGATGCATAAATAAATATCTGTATTCCTGGTTCGACGGAATGAAAATTAGCATAACTCGTGGTAATTCAATCTGTTTTTTATTTGCAAATTGTTTAAGTTAGCTCAGAAGCTTTCCAAAAACTGCTGCGGGTTTTTATTATCCCTCAAACAAATCCCCTAATTAGTGCTTTTATTTTAGAAAAAAAGTTTTTACTCCCGGCCACACAGAGGCTGCAAAAATGTGTGATGAATCACCCCTGCATACATAAAAAAACAGCAGGGGGGGGGGAGATGTTTACAGGTCGGTACTGGGGGAACAAAAATAGCCAGGGAGGTATAAAAATCTTTGTAGCCCTAAAAAAAAAATTTAAAAACAAAGCAATTATTTGGAAAATGTCTTTATTTTGGGTTCCCTACTTTTGAAAGCTATTTTTTTAGTGAAAAACCCCTTTAACCCAAAAAAGGGGGGATTTAAACGAACAAAAAAATTTGCCCTAACAACATGCTACCCAGATGAGAGCATGTTCAATATGATATGTTCCCCTTAAGGTAAAGTGAAAAAGGCCAGCATTCCCATCTGATGACTACTTATTCTGCTATTAACATTACACACTGACTGACCCATAAAAACACATTAACCTGGCGTACATGGAAATGTTCCACGGACATCAGCAGAGAAGCAAAGTGATAACAAACAGGGCATATGATACTTCCACTTAGTAAACCAGCCATCGACCGCCTAAATGTAATCCCAGCATGATGACAGCATTCAAATAACACTATAATAATAGAAATGTTCTCACAGATCAGATGTGGTGATATCAAGAACTTACAGAAAGTGGTTTCAGCTTGGAAACTGGAAATAGTCACTGGGGAAAAAAAAAAAAAAAAAAAAGTTTGCCCTTTCTCATGGCCCAAGATTTCATATTCCACAGAGAACGGCCGTGCGGACCTTTGTGTCTTCTTACGTGAATGTCAGATGCATAACTAAACAATCATGACAACAGCATGTCCGTGCTCAGCTTACACCGACTAAATGGTTCCGGAAAAACAGCAACTAGGTAAAAGTAAAGAAGGAGGTCTTTTATCTCCATGTAAACACATGAGCTGTCGATTACATTGGGAGCAGGCGTGTTTGGGCAGTGACACAATGTTTCATCACTTAATCCGGATTCCCATCTGCGTTTCCTTTCTTCTGTTCCATATTCGAATCAGAAAATCGGTGGAAAACATTTACCCACTATTTTCGATGGGCTTATTTTTGCTTCCGTTTTTTTTTTCTGTTTAGCTTTGCTCGGTTTTTTTCCAGCATGCTGCGCTATATTATCCCTTTGTAAACACAGAATCCGAACATAAAGTAGCCTTCAGTTTTCTTTTCCACTGAAGTCAATAGAATGCAGATACAAACGGAGGAGTATCTGTTTGCATCTGTTAATCAGATTGTCAATTTTTCCAGACATGTGTAGTTTTAGGTATTTTAGAAAAAAAATGGGTTTGTTTTTAAAAGAAATACACTGATGCCCACGGAAACAAAAGTAACGGGTTTCCCCGAAAATAAGACAGTGTCTTATATTAATTTCTGCTCCTAAAGACGCACTAAGACTTATTTTTAGGGGATGTTTTTTTTTTCTATGAACAATAATTCACATTTATTGTTGAACAAAACATCAACATGTATTAATATACTGTAGTGATTTCATCACAAACATCAGCAGAAGCAGCCAAACTCTGAATTCCATAAAAAAAATGCACCATGTCTTATTTTCAGGGGTGTCTTATTTTCGGGGAAACAGGGTAACAGGTTTTTTTTTAGATAAATCTCTATAACAGATTTGTAGGTTTGAGATTCTCAGTTAAGAAAACAGAAGATTGCACTTCCGTTTGCATCAGTTAAAAGGGTTGTCTCTCCATGCTGTATCACAGTTTCGGCTAGGCTTTGGCGCATAATTGCGTAAATACGGCTGTCTAAAGTCATCGGTGTCATTAAATATATAGACATAGGAGGCAGAAAGCCGACTTGAGCCATTGTGCATTGAAAGCACATGCATGTTTTCAGCAGCACTAACAAGCCGTATTGAGGCGCTACTTTGGCGTGCCGCAATATGCCATGTGAACATACCCTAAGGGTTAATACTTGTCATTTACATAGGTAAACAAGCCCCTTTGCTAGGGATAAGACTCAGCAGGGGATGACTCATCATGGTCAGAGAAAGTTTTTAGCAATCAGATAAGAAAAAGAGCAAGGAGAGGTGGTTGGTAGCCAAGAGAAACTTATGTGCACTAGCAGTAGGTACATTTTTTTTTTTTAATCTACTAAACAAAGCAAATTCAAAAAGAAATTTGAAATTTGGTAACAATCTTAAATTTACCTTCCCCCTACTTTTCTAGAAGAAAAATTCATTGTGGTAAAAAAAACCCCCTTTAATGCCCAATTTTTGGTTGTATCCTTTTTGGGGAAAGGGGAAGCCAAACGCGATGGGGAAACGAAAACTAAAAGCCTCTACAAAAACACAAGGGATCTTTAAACCTTTCAGTTAAAGGGGTTTGGTTTAGGTTTTCATTTAATTCAAAAATGCTTAAAAAAAATTACTCCCACCCAAGGGTTTTCAATTTACGGGTTTTTTTTTTTGCCGGGTCCCTCCATTTTCACTGGCTAAAAAGGTATTCTAGAAAGTAACATAATTGTTAGTATAAGGATTATTTTAATACCTGGATTTTAATTTTTTTCCCAGTCAATGTCGTCTGGGTCCGGATTACATTACACCCATGAAATGCTGAGTTTTCTCCCTTGAGATGCTTTGCCCGGCTGTTACTTTAGCTGTATTTAGTAAGTTTTTTTTTTTTTTTTTTTTGGGGTCTTTCGGACTTTCCAACCGTATTTAGCCCAAGGGGAAAATGCAACTCAATCGGGTGAGGGGCAGATTGTGACTCAAAACCTTTCAAAAAAATTCCATTCCTCTGCATTAAGAGGCTCTTGAGTTGCTTTTGTGGTATGTTTGGGTTATTATCTATCTATCCTCTGAAGAGCCATCATATCATTTCTGTAGCATTCCACTAAATCTATAACAAAAAGTATAGCTGTTTAAAACTTCAGAAAATTTTTCCCTTTTAATCAGTTGCAGTCTTTTTAATAAAACCCCAAATTTGGGAGCCTTTTATGCTTATACCATAACACTGCCTTCGCCATGTTTGATAGATGAGGTGATATGCTTCAGATCAGGAGCCCTTCCTTTCCTTCGTCATACTGCTCTCTTCCCATCAATGTGGTACAAGTTAAAGGGGTTGTCTCACTACATTGAGTCATCTTACCCCAGTCCTGTTTTCTATGTTTCATTTTAAATTTCGGGGGGTGTTTACTGTTTTCCACAGGCTGAAGCAGAACCCGGGTCTGTAGCATAACGACCTGAGGAGCTGATGCAGCCCATACAAGGGGGGATATCAGGATGGTAGGACACTGTTAATGGCTTTAAATTGAAAAGTACTTTTTTTTTCAAGTCTTTAACAAAAAAAGCAGCAACCCTTGTATGGGACCCCCCCTTTCTTTTTGGGATTGTCAAAGAACACAAGGGGGAAATTTTTTTTATTGTAGAGGTTTTCTAGAAAATGTTTAATCTGGCCTTTCTGGGTTTTTTGGGTGTTTTCAGTGGTTTGTATCTTGATAAACCATCATTCATGAAGTCATCTCTTGATTGTAGTTAAACAATAATATACCTACTCCAATGAGGGATTTATTGACTTATCTAGGTGGTTTTAGGATACTTTACATTCAATTTAGATGTTTTCTGTGCTTTTTCAGCCCTCTTGTTGTTGCAGAGCTTACTAGTGGTTTCCTTCTAATAAAAAAAATAATAATTTAATTGGCCACTTGTGAAGTTTTTGCTATCTTTCTCATTGATTTTTTTTTCTCTTACTCTAGCTTTCTTCATGGCGTTCTTCATCCATATCGACACCTCAGTGGACCATATATTGAGGGTTCCCATGAACAGCTACCAAATACAAATTTCTAGAAATCAACCATGAAACTGCTTATCAGTCAATTGCCCAACTAATTTTGAGACTTCCTAAATAACTCCCTAACAGTTGTAAAATGGTTGATGCAATATTTTTGTAAACCCCCTACAATAAAACCTGAAGTCCACATGTTAATCACATGGCTTTAATCAATGGCTTAAAGAGAACCTGTCACATAGTTTTTGCCCTCCGGTGAACGAACAAGCCATTGTCAGACCTCTTTTTCCCAAAGCGCTGTTCCCTTATTCTGTAAGATGCTGGAGTTTTTTGTGTATTTAATGCTAAATCTGCTTTTTCACCAAAAAAAAAGTCTTTCGAAGAGTCCTTCAGAGTGCCCCATTTTTTTTTCAACCCCCCCACCTAGGATAATCCCCCACCCAACTGACAAAACCATTACTTTGAATAGGGAGAAACGTGAAAACGTCAGTGGGGGGGACCGCCCTTTGGGGGTGGTGCAAAAACACCGCTCATGAATAATTTTTGGGGGGGGTAAAATCTCTAAAAATGCTGCTCTTACAGAATGGGGGCCACAGGCTGGGAACGCATGTCTGACACTGCTTTCTGCCTCAGCAAGGGGAGCATAACCTATGTGACAGGTTCCCTTTAAGTTAAAATCCTTTATGAGGGTGTACTAAATGATTCAAATTGTGTCACTGTCCATATACCTCCACTATAATGTATGCAACAGTTAGACCTACAGTATATATTTAAACATTCAACACTTATCACATATCCAAAGGATAATTTTCTGACTACTGGGACCACAAATAATGATGCGTCACATGCGTGCCCTGCAGCTTCATTCACCGTGTATGGGACCGATGAAGATAGTTGGACTTCGTACAGTACAATGACATCCAGGGTTGTCCACAGTCTGTCCCCACCATAAATCTCTCGACTAATCCAGGAATACCGCCCCACACAATCTTTGATCCTCATAAATCATCCTATGCTCTCCTCTTCTCTATTCCTTACACAACTGTCTCCAAGATTTCTCCTATGCATACCCTACTCAATGTCCCAAAAAATCCCATCAAAAGTAACCCGAAAACCCATGTCTTCACAACAGATTACAGTAATTCGCTCACTACCCCCAGGACATTCTACTGATAACCCCCCCTTACCCTGAAATTATAGGGTTATTCCCATCATACACATTGATGGTATATCAATAAGAAGTGCGAACAATGTTTGATAGGTGTGTCTCGAGAACGGGCCCTTAGGCCTCGTTCAAGGGTTTTTTCGCCGCTATTTTCCGCGGTTGGCGATCTTCAAACCGTCGGCAAACATCAGAAAAAAAAATCCAGCTATTTTTTTATTGATTCAATAAAAATACGTCATCTTTCACACGCGCGTATTTCCGTGCCGGTTTCCCCCCGGGGATTGACGACGGCAATCCGGACGAAAAACAAGTGCATGTCAATTTTTACGGAGGGTTTCCCACCTAAATGTTTGGGAAAAGGTAAAATTGTCGGAAAATCATTAAAAATACGTGCCCCTTAGTGAACTTATTTGAAACTGATTTTCACCCGATTTCAGAACGTATTTTCCATCGGGGGAATCCATGTAAATCTTCGAATAAGCCCCTGGAAAATACCTAAAAGTCTCAAAACTATGATTAAGGACATTAATCCAAAACGCATCAGCGGTTTCGGCGCACTGTGGTGCATTCTTGTTGCTCTTTTTTTCTTGGATATATTTTTATTATAGGACTAAAGATTTTTGCTCCTTTTTATCCAAGATCTTGATGGAATAAGTGCTGGTCTACTCCTTTTTTTCTGAAACCTCTTAGTTTTTTAAAAAAGAGGGGGGGTTGACCCTCCCATGAGTTGGCCAGGCTTTCTTGAAAAACAATTTAAAAACAATGGGAGATTTTTCCCACCCCTCGGAGAGGTTTCAGGGCCAATTCTAGAGATAGACACGAGTTCCAGAGGTGGGACCACACCATCACACTGATGGTTAATCCTATCGATATGCCATCAATGTGTATGGTGAGAATACCCCCTTTAATAGCGTTTTAAATGTTTTATGTATGCATGATGTGTATATTTTATTTTTATTGTTATCATATATGCATGTAAAAATATATTTACACAGGGAACAAAGAACTCAAAAAATATGAGCAAAATTTTATGCATCATTTTTTTTTTTTTTTTTTTTTTTTAAATTTTTAAATTGCAAAAAGTATTATTGTAAATTTTCTAAACAAAGAAAAGTACATTATAGGGGACTGCCAAAATATACAACGCAAAATTATAACATTGTCACATGCAAACTTGGACATGGTCCATCAAGCAACTTCTGGATTTTATTTTTTCACCCCTTAAACAACCCCCCCCCTCCCCAACAAAGAATCCCAACCTACCCCTTTCCTCAAAGCATCAATATTAAGGTTACCTAAAGTACCTTTTTGGTTCTTTTAGATGTAAACCCGGTTCTGAAGGGGTTTCCCTTATTTCTTTAATTTCGGCTGCTCAAAGGTATACTAATTAGGGTTTCCATTTTTTAAAGAAGGCTTTAGAACAATTGTCTTTTATCCCCTTTTAGTGTCTAAATTTTTCTATAAGGAACACTCCCTCAAACACTCTATCATCTGTCTCTTCCGGGGCCAAGGCTTGATCCAAAAGCCCAAAATGCAACGTTTGGGCCCGAACATTACTAAGCCCTCTGTCAGTCTCAAAGGTTCCCCACTCCCTCCGCTCTCTTTCTGTTAACATATAATGGAAAAGAAGCTTTCGGGTTTCCAGAATATCAAAACCCCAAAAATTCTTTTTTAAAAGGGCCAACCTTTTTTCCCAAGTCCCTATCTTAGGACATGCCAAAGACGGGGAGTAAGCCCCTTTTCCCCCTTGCATTTAGGGCTTTCGGATAGATATTGGTCTCTTCTTATAAGGGATGTTAAATGCTAATCCCCTATGGCAATTCTAAATACGTCTCACCCACTGCACATTGTCGTGGCTTTCCTTACTACGTCCTGCCCCAAAGATCTTCCTTAAGGTCTCATCCTGTAGTCAATCCCAAGCTCTGAACATAGTTTGCGCTCTCATTTGAATCCACTCTATGAAAGACTTGAAAAACCTGGGCTAACAACCCTTTGACCCTCCTACTTTGCAGAGTTCTTGAAGCCCTCTACTCCCTCAACTTTCCCAAGTGGTTTATGGCTTTACAGAAGTTTCTAATCTTAGATAGGGAATACTGATTTTGATTAAGCTAAAGGGCCCTCCCTTTAACTGATCCCGGGCATTAAGGTTCCCCCCTGCAAAAAAAATTTCTCTAGTGCTAGAACCCTTGTCCCCCACTTGTGAAACAAGGATTCTCCATGCCCGTTTGGGAAGGGAAGGAGTCTCCCCAAAGGTAAAAAGAGAGACAAACTGGGTCCCTAAAAAACTTCCTTACTGTCTCCATTTTGCTAGCGTACCCCCTTGGGATGATCTTGTTTGCCCTTCGAGGATTTTTTTCCTGTAACAATAAATTTTTAAGGCCTTCAAAAAAAACGGGCGCCGCCAACTGATTCCCCAAATCAATATTAAAAAACAATTCCAACCCCCCAGCCATCTCTAATAGGCCCCTCGCAGCTAAGTTATACAACCCAAAAATTGGGTAACTGTCCCCTCCCGTCCCCTCCCTGCTTTAATTTTTTGGTGACAAAATCCTTGGGCTCCCTTTCCCCCTCCATATGAATCTAAGAACCCCCCTCTCGGGCCCATCTATGCATCAGTTGTTAGTTTTTGATCAGTTCAAGAAAAAAAAAAATCAGACACTAAGATATATTCTTTCTTTCACTATTTGTTTGCTTTAAACAGATCTAGCAGAAAATACTGCAAAAATTACAAGAATGTAGTTGTAGCTAATCTGCCTGTGGGAGGGTTTTCATCCCTGTAAATTTCAGTAATTATTAGTAATTATTATGTTAATGATAATTACTATTTCTGTAGTACTAGAATGGTTTAGATTGATCCAAATTTGTTCCATCAGTTGCAACAATTAAAAGACCTTTTCTATTGAAAAATGTCATGCAGAAATTTAGAGCATGTTTATTATGTTATGGCAATGCAATACATTTTCAAATTGGATTTCGTTATTTGAAACGCCTAGTGCAAAGTCAGTGGCAAATTGGCAGCACAATCCTCTGCCTGTAGATTTTGGCACTGAATTACTGCGGTTTTGGGGCAAAGCGCGACATTGAAATTGAAAAGTTTTAAAAAGGGAATTGCAACCCTAGTCCCCAAAAGGGGGACTATTCAAATAAATAAAAAAAAAAGCAATAAGGCTATTTTTCCCAAGGGCGAAATTTTTCGGCCGCACTTCCCCCTTTCCCGCATATTTGCCTCTAATACAGGGCAAAAAAAGGTTTCCTAAATTTTTTAACTTGTTTAAATTTTAATTTCCCCCTCCCCGCTTGTAAATTTCGATAATTGAAACGCATGGGAGATAAGTGACATAAAGGGCTTTTGGGGCCCCCCCCCAAAACCGGGGGAGTAATTTGTAAACACGCGAGCCCCCGGGGGAAAAACAACTTTACTGCGGGCTACTGTTGCCCGCAGTACATCGTGTGATCATTGTCTTAATGAAAAGTTTTAAACAATAAAAACCCAAAATAAAAAAAAAAAAAACCCTTAGGGAAAGGGTTCACACCCGAAAATTTGCAGGGCGTAATTTGGTGCGAAAACATCCTGTTTTGGGGGGTAAATTGCCCCCCCGAAATGGTGGGCATTAACGGGGGGTTTTTGTCTTGTGCGATGCTTTGGAGTTGTTGCAATATGCTTTTAATGGATTCACAATAAACGTCTTGGATTTTATTCAACCATTGGGAACCGCTGTGCCATTCATCCTTGCCTTTGGCGTAACTGCAAATACGATAATTCATAGCTCTCATGGAGTGCTACGATCACCTGATGTTTGACATGTCACTTCTTTCTGGTGCTTGCGCGCTGGGGAGAGTGAAAGTCAATGGGAGCCAGCTGTCAATGCTTTAGAAGTACATGCTGGCAGGCGCATACTTCTAAAACACCCGATGTATTGCGGTGCATACTGTACACGCTGCAATACGGCATAAGAACAAATCCTTAATTCCCTAATAAAAAAACACAACAATAAAAAAAAACACAAACAGGTATTGCCGTGTCCGTAATGCTGCAATCTACAAAATGATCGTGTTATTTGATTTGAACGGTTAACGGCACAAAAAAGAAAAAAAAAAAACGTACCAGAACTGCATTTATTTGTCCATCCAGTCTTACAAAACACAATTAAATAAAAAAGTAACCAACATGGTAGCAATGCAAAAGTCAACTTATGTCGCAAATAAAAAGCCCCATTGACAAAAAAGTTACAAAGTGACCGCTCTTGGAATGTCATCTGACATAAAAATATGATTTTTCAAAATTGCATTTATGATGTATGCCTTATATTGCTATGCTATGTATGCTATACATTGTATGGTTTAAGGAGGAGCCTGTAAACAAAGAGGCGTAACCTGAAAAATTGGGGGTGTGGTCTGTAAAAAAAGGGGGGGGGGCAAAGTCAGTCCTGGGCAGCAAAATCTATAGTTACCTTACTGTTTACACTGCTCCTATTGAAGTTAATGTCCATCTGTGTAATGTTTTGCTGTACTGGGTTAGTCAGAACCAACCAGAAGATGGTTCCTCCTCTATTGATTTCATACACCCTTAAAAGCTGTATATACAGTGGTCAATTGCATTAGATAATTTACCATGTGTGTTAATGTTATGGGCAATAGCACATGGCTGTGTCCACTCTAGACACTGCTGTCATCATGTGTACCCAGGGCCGCCATTAGGGGGGTACAGGCAGTACTCCCGTATGGGGCCCAGCGGGTCTATGAAGCAAGGGGGGGCCCGCCGCCGCTGATGGGTACCGCCCCCTTGCTTCGCAGAAATGCTATAGAGAACTGGTGCACATGTGCGGCGCCGCTGTGTGCGGATGGGGCCCGGCAACGCAGCGCAGCTGAGAGGGTAGGTGGGGGGGCGGCGCTGCAGATCCAGTCACAGCTGCGCTGATTAACATGCGCAGAGCGCGCTCTACTTACTCCTCCTGCGTGCTGTGACTGGAGCAGGCGGGCCATCTCCTCGCTCTGCCGGCGGGAGGCACGGCTAACTAAATCAGTGAACACCCCCCCCCCCCCCTGGGCGGGGCTTCAGATTCAAATTGTCCCACATCCCGCCTTTGGGCAGAAGCCGCGCGAGCAGAGAGAGAGAGGAGGGCCTGGCTCCGGTTACAGCGCAGGAAAAGTAAGTTGATCAATCAATGTTAGCTGTAATTAGGAGTGCGGTCCCTCTCTCTCTCTAGAAGGGGGGCCCCACCCGGCCACCTGCCTGCCTGGCTACCTGCCCTTCCACCCAACCACCTGCCTGCCTGGCTACCTGCCCTTCCACCTGGCCACCTGCCTGCCTGGATACCTGCCCTTCCACCCAACCACCTGCCTGCCTGGCTACCTGCCCTTCCACCCGGCCACCTGCCTGCCTGGCTACTTGCCCTTCCACCCGCCTGCCTACCTGCCCTTCCACCCGGCTACCTGCCTGCCTGGCTCCTGCCCTTCCACCACGCCACCTGCCTGCCTGCCCTTCCACCCGGCCACCTGCCTGCCTGGCTACCTGCCCTTCCACCCGGCCACCTGCCTGCCTGCCCTTCCACCTGGCCACCTGCCTGGCTACCTGCCTTTTCACCCGGCCGCCTGCCTGGCTACCTGCCCTTCCACCAGGCCACCTGCCTGGCTACCTGTCCTTCCACCCGGCCACCTGCCTGCCTGGCTACCTACCCTTCCACCCGGCCACCTGCCTGCCTGCCCTTCCACCCGGCCGCCTGCCTGGCTACCTGCCCTTCCACCCGGCCACCTGCCTGGCTCCCTGTCCGTCCACCAGGCCACCTGCCTGGCTACCTGTCCTTCCACCAGGCCACCTGCCTGGCTACCTGTCCTTCCACCCGGCCACCTGCCTGCCTGGCTACCTTCCCTTCCACCCGGCTACTTGCCTGGCTGTCTGGCTATCTGCCTGCCTGGTCAGGCTACCAAACTGCATGACTATCCACCTGGCTACCTTTGCCCCCACCCCCGCTTGCTACTTACATATCCACCGGCCTGCCTGGCTACCTAACTACCCACCCACCTGGCTCCGTATCTGCCTGCCCAGCTACTGACACGCCCAGGTACCTACTTACCTGCCTGGCTACCCACCTGCCTGCCTGGCTACCTACCCGCCTACTTGGCTATCCACCTGGTTACCTACTCAACCCGTCCAGCTACCTACCTGCCTGCCTGGCTACCTATCCCACCACTTGGCTACCCACCCTCCCGCCTGGCTACCTAGCCAGGCTACCCACCCACCCGGCTACTTACTTGCCTGCCGGACTACCCAACTGCCTGCCTTGCTACCTACATGCCCAGTTACCTACCTACCTACCTGCCTGGCTACCTAGTCTGGCTACCTACCTGCCCGTCTGGCTACCCATCTGCCTTCCCAGCTAACTGCCTGACTACCTACCCACCTGGCTACCGAACCCAGCTACCTACCCGTATGTTCAGCCACCCGCCCAGCTGGGGGCGAGGCTTGAGGGGGGACCCCCAGACGCTTCAGCTGTAGGGGGGCACTGAAATTTCTGTTGGCGGCCCTGTGTGTACCCCTAGAACAGAGCCCTGTAGAAAGCGTGTAAGAGTACAGCAAATGGGTCTCTTTTGTTAAATGGAACATAAACCTCTTTAAACCTCCCATTCATATCATTTTAAACAATCTCATTTTTGTCTTCTGCCAGAAGCCACCACAATGGTGCATTACAGAAGATAATAAAGCTAAACTTTTTAATCCCTAAAGCAGCTGCACCGTTTATAAAAAAGTAATTTTTTCATCTGTTCCAAAGACTAACCCCTATGAGCCTGGCTCATTGGTCAGGCTCAAATAGCGTCCTGCAAAATAAAATTAAAATGAAAGGGCGAATAAAGATAATTATCACCATATGTAAGTAAAATCACGGGAAGTGAGCAGCAATGCATTTTGATCACTATCTTTTTCCACCACAGAATGTGCAGAGGGGTCATGTGATACAATCGTTACAAAAATCATATACTTATTTAATCAGACTCATCATGGCCCGAAACAAAAGCCAACTGTTAAAGAGCATCTCCTCCCCTAGAATTAGAAGGAAGATCTGTAAATACATTTCCTGAAAGCAATCTCTTCTGTTAAGTTACTAAGCCACGCCTTAGATATTTAGTAAATGTGATTAAACTGCATGGTCAAACCTTTTTTCTTTTTTTTAAAGCTCCCACAACCCCTGTGGGGATTTATTATTTTAAGAGGGACCCCACCATACATATCGATGGGATTTTTTTTCCAAATGTTGTAGGTGCGGGTCCCAACTCTGGAAACAGCACCTCGAGACGGGGGAAAAAAACCCCCCGTTAAAAACACCATGTCCCCTTTTTGATCGCTTTTTTTGAAACAATGGAGGCCAATACTTTCCCCCATAAAAAAAGAGTTTTCGGGCCTTCGATAGGGGGACCCCGAGGGGACCTACACCTATCAACTTTACAGCCCTGGAATACCCCTAAACCCCTTAAGGGTAGCCCTTTACTGCGAAAAAGCACTAACTGGGTAATGCAAAAAAGATGGTAAATTTTTTTTGGGGAAAAATTTTTTTTGGGTAATGTTGCTGGGAAACTAGTAATAAAAAAAACACAGAAACAAGGCCATACCACAGCTCAAAGGCTGGACTGAAAAAAGAACCCTTTAAAGGCCCCGTTCACAACCCTTAAAAGTGAACGTTTCAGTCCGTAGTTACGGGGCCGGAGTGCGCCCAAAAAACGGGGTGAATACGTCCTAGTAACTACGATAATCCACAGTTCTCATAGAGAACTATGGAAATTTCCTCCCCCTCCCTGCTCAGCAATTACGTCGCGGGGGGGGTATAAGTGACAAGTGAATTAAAACCCGCGGGGTTAAACCCCGCTGGGAATGCAAAATCCAAAGGGCCCTTTGAATTTTCCGGGGCCCCCCGCTCCCCCCTCCCGCCCCACAGCGAAAATTAAATCCCGCTTTAAAGCCGTGGAACCTAGCCCAAGAGGCAACACGGCCCCCAAAAATTTCTTGGGAAAAAAAACAGTGCAGCGATTGCCCGAGCACACTCACATACCCCCCCAAATAGGGGGAACCCAATTTAGGCCTTTTCACAAAAGGCTTTTTGCCGGGTAATTTCGGTACAGTTTTTTGCCCCCCAATTACGCCTGCAGCCGGGTTTTTTGGGGCGGGGGGGGCCGGGAAAACTTTGCCGGCCCCCCTAGACTGCAATAACTAAAAGGCGTTACGCGCCGTAAAAAATTAACATGTTACTTCCCCCCCCCCCGGCGGGTTTCCCCCGAGGGGGGGGGGGGGAGAGGACGGAAACCACATTCCCTATGAGAAAATGTGGATTTCCGTAGTTACTGGGCCCGGGTTGGGGGCTTACTGAAGCGCAAAAACGCGCGCAGTACGGCTCCAATCTGCCCCAAATTAACCCCCCCCGGGGAACAGGCCCTTTGGGTTCTTTCCCCACAGTGCGTTTTTTAGACCCTTTTTTAAGCTTTTTTTAAATGCATTTTTTAAAGCAGGAAAGGGACACAATTAAAGCTGTAAAATTGGTTTTCACAAAAATCCAGATTTAAAACTTTAATTTTTTTTTGGGGCAGCAATGTCCCGCATTAATTGGCTTTGCCTTCCCCACACAAAAAAAAAAATAAAAAAAAAAAAAACCCTCAAAAACGCACCTGTGTGAAACACAACAGACTTTCACTTTGGATTGGGTTTTTTTTACAGATAAAAACATTTTTTTTTTTTCTTCTGGGGCGTTTTTCCTTTGGGCAATAGCATTTGAAAAATGCAGCATATGCAGGGAAACTTTTTTTTTTTTTGGTTTGGGTTTTTGGGTTCTTTCCCCCCCTTAGACCTCTATGCAAACCAAAAAAATGCTGTGGCATGTGTCGAATTTTTTTTTTAAGGTTTCAAATGAAAATCAAAGGGAAAGGATTTGCATGTTTGGGGAAGGGTAAAAAAGAAACAGAAAAAAAAAAAAAAAAAAATGTACCCAAAAAAACATTTTTTTTTTTTCAAAAAGCTGCAAACAAAAAAAACCCTTTAAGCCCCATAAAAAGCAAGCCGGGGGATTTTGAGCACTTCATTTTTTTTTCCACAAAAAACCAGGCAAAATGGGAAGAGAAGGGGGGGGCCGAGAAAGGTAGTTATAAAATAAGTACCAAAATGCAATCTGTTTTTAAAAATTTTTTTTTTATTTAAAGCAAAAACTGCAGCAGTTAGGGAATTCCAAGGGTAAATATAAAAAAACTACAAACATTTGCTTTTTTTTTTTTCTTTGTAGTCTTTTTTTTGCACTTTTCTTTTTTAGGGGTAAAAGGCTTTTTTTTTTTTTTTTTTTTTTTTAAAGGGCCCTGGATGTTGTGGGTATGGAATTTTCTCCCCCATGAACCTCCACAGTTTTTTTTGGGCTGAAACCCCCAAAAAAAAAAGAAATGTGCATTATTTTTTTTTTTGCAAATTTTTTCACACTAAATCAAAAAGTAGATAATAAATTTGTGATAAAAAAAAATGCACAAAAAAAAACAAAAACCCATTTTTTTGGGAAAGGGGCCCATCCATACGACAATTTTTCCCAGCCCTTAAATACCATCTTTTTTGAAAGGTTTTTCTATTTTTTTAAGCATTTAAAAATTTTTTAAAAGCTAATTTTTAATTTTTTCCAGGGAAAAAAAAAAAAACTCGTTTTTGGGTTTTCCTTGAAGGGAAAAAAAATGTACAAAAAAAAATTTCATAAAAAATTTTACTTAAAACCCACACTACAAGAAAAAAAAATGAAAAAAAGCAAAAAAAAAAAAAAAAAAAAAAAGCATCATTTATTGACGGGCAAAAAAAAAAAGGTTTTAAGACCCCCCAAAAAACATTGTGTAAAAACCCCTTCCAGACCCGGGGGACTGGGGAAAAAGGGGCCTTTAACAATGGAAAAGCTCTTTTCTTTTTGGTACAAGCTCTATATTTTCCTGCAGGATTTAAAAAGGACACCCCTCAGACTTTTGCACCCCTTCAAGGGGGCCCAGTGGAAAATCTTTTTTTCCTTTGGGAATACACAGGGGATTTAAAGATTGTATATAAAAAAAAAAATCCCCTAAATCACTATAAAGAAAACAAAATTTGGAAAAAGAAAAAATTTTTCAAAAACCGAAAAAATTTTCGTTCCATATTTTTCTTTATAATGAAACAAATCCCAAATACAAAAAAAACCCAACACTTGTTTTGGATTTGTCAGGGAAATTTTCCAATTTCCCACATATCAGCAAAAAAGAGCTCACTACCTTGGCCTACGCACAACTCTGAAACTAGGTTTTATCACAATACAAAAATTCACTGGGGCAAACAAGATTTTGGGGGGGAAAATTTCCAAATTTTTTGGGTGGGCATTCAGAATAAGAATTAAAAGGGGGAAAAAATTTTAAAATTTTTCCCACAAACTGTCCCCAAACCCAAACCCCATCTGTATTACGCCCAAATTGTATGCATCTCTTTACTCGAGAGGGTAAAAGGTTCTTTTTAGGGAGAGACCCAATAGGTGTTGGCAAAAAAATACACCATTGGTTTTCCCCACGAAATGAAAAAACCGTCATAAAACCCTTAAAAAATGAGTTTGGATTTCTGCACGCCACCTTTTTTAATGAAAGCTTCCTCAAGTCTTTCCCGACTTAGTGGGGCCTTGTAATTAAAAGGGAAAAATCCAACAGATTTTTAATCTGCGGGGACAGCTTTTTTTGGAGTGTGTTTTCTTCTCCTCATTTGCAGAGTAAATACGGTTGGCTAGGTGAGAGGCTTTGGGCCCCAAATTTCGAAAGGGGAAATATTTCTCTTTAAGAGATGGGAAACCATTAGGTGTGGAGACTTAAACAAAATTAGTTTGCTTCACTAAAATTTTAAAGGGGAATGGGTCAAAAATTTTTTATTTTTAAATACATTTTTCGGGAAAATTTTTGATTGTTTTTTCAATTTGGCCACGGCCAAAAATTGTCTGACATTTCCCTGTTCTGTAGAGAGAGTTTTTCATACCCGCTCTTTAAATTCACACAAGCGGGTCAAAAAAAGGAGACCCCAAATGTGAATAGTTAACCCAACCACCATTTCCAAAAGGAGATAGCACATTTTTAACCCTTCCCCGCCTGCACACTGACTTTTTCCCCAGGTAAAAGAGAATAAAAAAAACCCTTCCTATAGAATAAAGGGGGAAATGAGTTGGGTTTTATGGCTTTTAAATTGTGAAAAAAGAGTGAAAAAGTATTTTCTGTAATGCTTTTTAAAAACAGTGAAGGCAAGAATGCTGCCCCCACAATCATTTTAATAACATAAATTTTGAGAAATCTATAATCAGAAGATAAAAACGGCAAGGAGGAAAAAAATGGTTCAGGGTTTTTGATTTAAAAAGAAAAAAAAAAATTAATTTGGGGAACAAAATTCCCTTTTAAATTATTTTAAAACCCGGAAAGGGATGCTTTTCCCCCCGGTTTGGGGTTTTGGGTGTTTTTTTGATCGTTTTTTGGGTTTCTTTTTTGTGCGGGAAAGGGCCCACAAAAAATTAATGCTAAAAAATTGTTGCAAAAAAACCCGCATCCAAAAAACCGCATCAAAACCGCCCGTGTAAAAAGCACCCCGGGGAAAAATTTTTTACCTTTCAAAAAACACTGATGAGGACAAAAAACCATGAAACAGCTTATGCAGAAATTCGGGGTTGCAAATCAATTCAAAATTGCAAGGCTCATTTAAAATTGAATGTGACTTGAGGAATGTACACCCAAATAGTAAAGCTCAGAGCCCTAGCTCATTTCCATCATTTTTTTTTGAAAAAATTTAAATTTCAGTGGAGCACTTGGGTGGTGAAAAAAGGCCCAAAACACCAACAAAAATTGTATTTTCCAAATGAGGAACAACCCCCCTTTTTCCTTTTAAACCTAAACTTCCAGCTCCCAAAACCAGAAATTCTATTTGGGCACAATGGGGGGGAAAAACACCCGAAACAGTGTTTTGGCAGTTGGATATCGGGTTTTGGTTTATTAATCCCTTTTCACATTGTAAGGTTCGGGGAAGGGGGAATGTGACTTGAAAAACGTTTAACCCCAACAGGTAGGGTGCAAACCAAAGCTCATTTCCCATAAAGACTTTTTGAATAATCTGTAAAAAAAAACACCCACGCTTCCTATAGTACCAGCTGGGGGGGTGGCATTGGGTTTTCAGGGTCATAGAATAGTTAAATTGTTTCCGCCCCTTTTTAAACCTAATAGAGTCCCTTGGGGGGTGGGTTGGGTTTTGGGGGGGGGCGGGGGGGGGGGGGGGGGGGGGGGGGGGGGGGTTGGGGGGGCGGGTAGCAGGGTGGGGGGGGGGGGGGGGGGGTTTGGGGCCTTGGGGTTTGGGGGGGGGGGGGGGCCCCCCCCCCCCCTGGGTTTGTTTTGTTTTTTTTTTAAAAAAATTTTGGGGGGGGGGGGGGGGGGGGGGGGGGGGGGGGTAAAATTTTGAACCCCCAAACCCCCAAAATAAAAAAGTATTCCAAATTTTAAATTTAAAAGCCCTTAAATTTTCTTCAAAAATCATAAAATTTTCCCCTTTTTAAAATTTGGGGGGCTTTTAATAGTGCTTTAAAACCTTGACATACAGAAATTTCAACCCTCCCTTTCGGTTCCTTTGAGCCCTTTTCCTCTAGGGGAAAAGGTTAAAAAAAGATATAAGCTCCCCATAAATTCCCCCCCTCCTCATATAAAATTGCGGAAATAGCAGGTAGGTTAGATAGAGAAAATTTCGGGAAAAAATTTTTGGCCCCCATGGAAGCAAAAGTATAAAAAAGGGAAAATATATGTCTAGACTAGAAATTAAAATTTTTTCGTGGAGGGAAAAATAATAAGACCCCCCTGCACCCAAAAGGAAGAAAAAAACCTCCCATAAAAACACCATGGGATCTGTTTTTTCTGAAAAGAAATATGACTAAAATATATATTGTAGCTTCCTCCCCCTCTTGTAAAAGATCACTAATAAATTGCAGGGAAAACTTCTTAGGTTTAAACCAGAATTTTTTAAAACATAATTTTTTTCCCCAATTGGAAACGGCGTGCATTTTTGGGTTTTGGGGAAAGAGGGTATTGGGCGCTTTCACACGGGGCCGTTTGGGGTCTTTTTAACCCTTAAATTTTAAATGCCCTTTTTTCCCCCAAACAATTGTCAAAAAATTGTTCGGGAAAGGGTGTTTTAAAGTAATTTAATAAATTTACTGTGTTTGAAGTTTGTAAAAATTACAAAACATTGGGGGTTATGTTACAAAATTTATTTCGGGCGTCCCGAAACACGCCCAGTAAAATTGTGGGGTTTCGGGAGGTTCGCCAAAATAATTCCCCCCCGGTGAACATACCCTAATTGACCCACTCATTTTCCCAAACATTTAGCCCAACTGAAAGAATTGCTGGAAATAAAGGCAGAAAAATTGGAGGGCATTTAAAAACGCACCAAAAAGCGCTGGGGAAAAACCCCCCCTTTATAGTTACCTTTTGTAAAATGGATTGACTTCTGCCTCCCCAACCCACACGGGTAAGAGCGGGGGGGCAATTTCCCTTTAAAAGGGGGTTTTCTCGCTAAAAATGTTTGGGGTTTTTTAAAATTAAAAGATCTTTAAAAACAAGCAGCTTTGCAATATATTTTTTTCATTACAAATGTCCTACTGATTTTGATTACCCCGTTAGTAGGAGTGCATCAGTTCTCAAATTTTTTTGCAGCCACCTTTTTTCCTTATCTTAAATGGGGTCAGGGCGAAGGAAAACCCTCACCCTTTTTAAACAGGGGCGGGGCAAGAGCCCCTCCCCCCACAGAATGCTTCTGTAGTGGGGGGGAGGGGGAGGGAGGGGGAAAAAATCTGGCTTCTGTGTCCTTCGCCCGGATTAACCCTGTTTTAGCCTGCTTCCCCTGCCTCCCACCAGATAAAGGAAGGTGAAAAATTTGGTGGTGTTTCTTTAATCATGATGGTCTGTGGGAAATGTCAATATACTAATAAATAAAACAGATTTAGGCATGTGAATTCCTTCATGCTTTGCTGACTAGTGCACAAAATAACAGTAAACTTCCCAACTGCCTGTGTCGTTTTGACAGGGTTTTTTTGTTGCTGGAGATTAAGGGGGTTTTAAGCTAAGCAGGGGATATAGGAAACCCCATGCTCCCCTTTTTGCAATTTTTATACAAAACACTTCACAGACCCTCTACAAATCATAGTCAGCCCCTCCTTGGGAACAAAACCCGGCAGGCCCACACAGGGTTAACTCTGGGAGAAACCCCCCCCCCCTTGCTGTATAAAGTTATGGAGCTGCCCGTGTGTGGGGGAGGGGGGGGAAAAGGGAACAAAGAACAGACCAAGAAGCCCCCCCTAAAATTTAAATATGGGTCAAAGAAGGCGAAAACCCTTTTAATGAGGGGCCCAAATCCTTTAAGCTTTTTACTTTCCCGCAGAAAACTGAAAATAAGGGGGTGCGGACAAGTTTCATATGAACAACCCAAAAGCTCCGAGAGACCAAAATTGACTGTAATGGGGGACAATTTTTGTTTTTGTTTTTTTGGTGTCCCTCCAAAAAAAAATTTTGCCTCCCAAATTTTGGGTTCCCACCCCTGTTTAAACTACAAAAGGAGGGTCCTGTGAAAAAAAAAACCAAATTTGGGGATGGACTGGGTGTTTAAACCTTTCGTTTTTGGGTTTTTGTTACAAAATAACCCGCACACCCTAAAATAAGTATAGGGCCCCATTACCCTTGTACTCACCATTCCTGGTATCCACGGATTTTTGTAAAATATTTTTGACAAACTGTAACAGGGGGACAGAGTTTTTATAGGGGGAACAAAACTTGGATTGGACTTTGTTTTCACTACTTACCAAAATTTCTTTGTGCATTGGCACAAAAGGGGTGGCCTACCAAGCTTTTTGTGTCCAATCCCCAAAAATGTCACTTTACCCGCCCCACCGCTGAAACCATTAGGGTCAATTTCCCCTTCCCCCCATAGTCCACAAAAATAGGAATCACCACTAAGTGGGGGAGCCTTAAGGGGGTGGTCCACCCACCTTTTGAAAACAAATTTAAAAGGAAATTTCAACCCGGGGTTGATCCGGGTTTACATACCTTTTAGACACTGTGGGGTTTCCTTCGTCAAAAACCCCACACTGACCAAAACACGTACCCAAAAAAAAAGTAAGTGCTTTCAATATGAAACCGGATCAGCGTTACAGGGGGGGAATCCGGTTGCTGTCCATTTCGTTTCCCATCAGTTCCAAGAATTGAAAATTAAAATTTTTGGGTCCAAAAAAACGCAGCAGGAGCCCTTTTAAAATGAGAGGGTGCGTCCTGCGCACCCAAAATTGATTTTTGCGTTTTTGGATGCGATTTTCGGATAAAAAAACACCCCGGGTTGAAGGGCCCCCCTTACCTTCAAAACCCGCCCCCAAAAACTGCTTAAAAAAACATTTTTAAATTGGGGGTTTGTATTTTGAAGCCTATTTTGAAATTTAATTTAAAAAAAAATCCAAAACCCAAAAAAGTTTCCTGGGTTTTTTTAAACCTTAGAAAAATGTCTCAATATTTGACAGGTCACTATTATCAGGGGAAATGCCTTCGTGTCTTTTACACTTTTTTTAAATGACAAAAAAAACTGAAGATTGAGGCTGTTTTTGGGGCCCAAAACCAATTGGGCGCGGAAACGCCCTAGAAAAACGCGCAAGAAAAGGCCTGTGAACATCCCTGACAATTTCCAAAGGTTTAATGGGACACTTTAAAATTAACCCCAATTTATGTATCTGTCCTGGTGTAAGATTTCATCATATTTTTGAAATGAACTTTACCTATAATTTTGATTCGAAAAGGGAAAATTTCCTTCTTTACGGGATGAAACTTTAAATTGGTGTTAGTGCAAAAAAGAACCACTATTTGAAGAGCCAAAGGGGCCCTTTTTTCCTGAATGCTACCCTTTACCCCTAAAAAAAAGCAGAACGGGATTACGGATGCGTTGCCAAAAAAAATGAAATTGAAAGTACATTGGGGAATTTTGAGGATAAATGGCTTTATTTGTTTTACCCTTTCCATTTATCCATTTTTTGGGACTGCCCGCGCCTGAAATAAAAAAACCATTGGGGTAGTTCTATGGACCTAACCTCCCCTCTAAAACTCCGGGTGAAAGCAATCTCAGCCTCTCACAAAGCGAGATGTTGACTAAAAATAAAAGAAGAAACACAGCCCGGGGGGTTTCCTCCCCCGTGCGTTTGGTTTCAGGACCTTTGCCATGTGACAGTTGTAACAAAAGTACGCACCCCTTATTGTTTCCCTTTTTAGCTAAAAGGGGTATGGACAGACTGGACAGCCCACAGAGCAAAAGGGGGCAGGCGGGTCGAAGGAATCCCCGCCAATAAATCACTAAACCCCCACATCTTCTCCCTGCCACTAGCTGATTTTGCTAACGCTCACACTTTTTGGAAACTTCAATTTTGAAATTTAAAGGTTCCCATATTTTTTTTCCCCATCGCTACCCCCTGGTTTTTTGCCATGCTTTTCATTTTTTTTCCTCGCCCTCAAAATTCGTCTAATTTTTTTAACATAAAATTTTTGAAAAAAAAAAATTTGTTTTTTTTCGGGGGGGGGGTTTTTTAAAAATTTTTTACCCGTTTTTAAATTAAAAACTTTTTTTTTAAAACTTACAAAATTTTAAAGACCTACTAGAGAGTCCCTTCTAAAAAATTGCCCCGGGCTTATGTAGTACATGAAATTATAGCTGTCAATGAAAAAAGGGGATCGTTTTTAAATTACCCTAAAAATTTCCATAAAAAACCCATCAGACCTATTTAAATGCTGCAGTCATTTGGCTGCAGCATCTAAGTGGTTAAACAGATGTTATCAATGGTTCTTCAATCCTGGGGACTGGAGCAAGAGCCCGGCTGTCATCAGGCACCCATGCCTCTGCTTCACTTGGCACAGGATACCCATATTGCGGGCCCCCATCTTTAAAGGGGCAAAAAACAAATGTACAAAAAACCCCGCAGCAACTTGATTCTCTTAGCCAGGTTTTATGTAAAAAATGGTCAAAATGATCATTGAATTTCCTGTAGCCCACCCCCAAAGTATCTGCTTGCTTTACCTACGCACCCCTGGTATCATAAAAATTTTTTTCCACACTTTTTAAATGCCAAAAAAAATCGGGACTTTTTTAATTACTATTCAATTTTTTGACAGCTGCCTGGAAAAAATTGACTCCAAACAGTTTTTGGCCTGAGCCTTGGAAAGGGTTTTCCGAGCACAGCCCCAAAATGGTTTTCCATTAAAAAATATCCCCAAAATGTCAAATTTTGAAAAAAGGGGAAAACGTTTTTGGGTAAAAAAAAAATTGGAGGACTGCAAATGCCTCTCCTTCTGGGGGTTTTTTATCAAAAATGATGTATTACAAGCTCGACCGGCACCACTTACAAGGTCCGAACAAGGCTATAATTTTTATTGCTGCATTTAACTTCCCCTTCCAACTGAAGCTGGCATTATTTTTAATTAGACCTAATTTAAAAGGTTTAAAAAGGGCCTTCCGGGTTGAAAAAAACCTTTTTTTAAAATTTCCCCTTTAGGGCCTTCTGTGGTGAAAGGGCATTAAAGTTTCAGAAAGTAAAGGGTGTTGGGGGTAAATTTAAAAATCTTACAGTTTTTTTTCCCAAAATCATTTTTGTAAGTTTCCCCTTGTGACCTTGAAGTTTTTTTGTTTGCTGTCAATTTAACGGATTTCCTTTATTGTTTACTTCCCAAAAATAAAAAAATCCTCTCCCGGTTTACGTCATGGGCACATAGGTGCTCTTTACCTGGGACAGCTCGGGGAAAAAGTACTAGTACTCAACAAACCCGGGGAAACCAACATATGAAAGGACAATTGGATTTTGTTTCAAACAAGCAAAAGGTTCCTACGAAAACAAAAACACAGAACTTAAAAATAATACAGTATTTTAAAAAAATATTTTTTGGGAAAAAAATTAAAAATTAATTTTTTAACCAAAAAAGGTTTCTGTACTGACCATTATAAAAACCAAACAAAACAAGCGAAAAGGGTCCCCTTTTTTTTCAGCGGGGGGCAGCCCCTTTTCCTTAAAAGGCCCCGTTCACACAAACAAATTTGGGCCCCTTGGGGTTGGAGCCGTTTTGCGCGCCGATTTTTCGCGCCACCAACCGTAGGATACAGCTCACCAATAAAACTCCACCCCCGGGTGCCCCACGGACGACCGAAAGAAAACCAGGGAAAGTCCCCCTTCAAAAAAGAAACAGCTTGTCCAGCTCAATCCAAAAAGGGGGAAAAGAGTAAAAAAAAAACTTTAAATTTTTAAAAAACTCATCTTAAAAGCGTAAAAAGGTATAACTTCATACTGTACAAAACGCTAACCGGGGTTTTTGGAAAAAAAATCCTTATCATAGCGTATAAAAAATAAAAGACAAAGGGGTTATATAGGTAACCCTAGTCACAAAACTTTTTTAGGAAGAAACCCATTAAAAACCCCTTTTTTAACCTGCACGTTTTTTTTCACTCCATCCCTAGGGAGTAAAATCCACAGCATTAAAAAATTCCCAATTCCCTCGCCACTTTTTCCGACATACGAAAAAACCCATTCAATAGGGAAAAATTTTAAGGCCTCTAAGCATTTTATAGAAAAAAAACAAGGAATATCTAGGTTTTCTTTTTGGGCTTAGAGAGGGTTTCAGAAACCCATGAAGGAGGGGATTACCGCAAAAAAAATTTTTAAAAAAAGAGGTTTGGATCAAACAATGGGGTTTTAAAGTTATCCCTAGGTCTTAACAAGAGACATGAAATATTAAATCAATACAAAGTAAATGTTTTGCTTTTTATTTGTATTTTTTAATGATTTTTAATTTTTGTTCTTTAAGGTTAACACAGGGGTTTAAAAGCACTTTCCCAAAGAACATGTGACAAAGGGGTTTCCTATATAAGCCCTTTTCAAATTTCTATTTTTAGATACCTATGACTAAGGTATTGTTTTCCCAAACGCGTTAGCGTTTGGTTTCAGTAAAAATTTTTAAAACCCTTTTTTTCCCCCTTTTAAAATGAATTTATAAATAAAGTTTTTTTTTTTTACCTTTTTTTTTCCACCACTTGGATTAGCTGGACAAGCCGTTTTTTTTTTGAATTGGCCCACTCCCCGTATTTTCGCTCCGTACAGCCCAATCCTCCCTGTCATTACGGAAAATCCACCGTTCTCATAGAGAACTGTGGATTCCGTCGCTCCTCCCCGCTCGGCCGAATCCGCCGCGGGGGGAGAAAGTGACATGCACATTATTTACGCCGCATACGTGCCGTAAATAATGCATTGTCTATGGGTCCGGCGGCCAGCTCCCCCGCCGCGCCCCCAGCCCCCGTTCCGCCCCTTATTTAAGCCGTAACTGCGGGCGAAAATCCGTCCCCCAATTACGGCTTGAATAAAACCGTTGGAACATGCCAAAGGTGGAGGTTTGTACTCTAGATTTTTTGCCATGTGGGCTAGGCACACTGGTCAATGGAAAAACTGCACTGCCATTTGAATAACATGGAGATTTTTCCCTCTTGAAGAAATTTCATGGAGGATAAAGCTGCACCAAATTTCCATGTTAAAATTGGAAATTCTGGAAATCTGAATCTGTAGATAAATGGATGAATTTCTGATACAAATTTTTCAAACCTGGGTCATATTTTTCAGACACAAAAACACCCTGGTGTGACCATAGCCTTACATAGATATGGGAGAGTTTACAGTGCTGTATTTCAATTTCGGTGATTAAACATGTAGGCAAATGTAAATAAAGATCATCCTGCTCATCTCCTGTTTATGTACACAAACCTCGTTAGTTATTGACCACCTCTCTGTGCTCTGGTAGGTTCTAGCAGCAGTGGCTGGCATGGTCAGGATGGTGACGTCACTCCCTGCTGTGTCTTATCAGCAGCACAGGAGCCTTTTTATGCTTGTTATTGACAGACTCTAAACCTTTAGAGCTCTCTCGCTGTGTACCATGCTGTTTAGACCCCTCTATCACTAATGTCCCTCTAACAGGATCAGCTAGAAATAGCAGAGCTGTAGAACTGCCCGCAGCCTGACCAGGAAATTTGAGCCTGAAGTTGGCTGTGAAGATCAGGCTCTGTGAAACACCATGGTGAGAACACCTCTTTAAGACAAACAGAGCTATAATTACTCTCTGTGCTGCTGGATATGTAATGCACTGTCTAAGACTCTGATCCGTTTTATCTTGCTTCCATCCCAGATATATCTTGGGAGTATTCCCTAATATATACTGTTTTTTATATGATAGGTGCATAGGGGCCTATGAACAGTGGCGTAACTAAAACTCATAGGGCCTCATAGCAAAATGAGATGGGCCCCACCACCTAATGACCATAAACGAAAACAGCAGCATAAGGAGCAATAATTGAAGGTTTAAAAATAGCACTATGTATGAGGGAACAGAGCAGAAAGCCACATTCTATTTGCTTTCTGCAAAAAGGAACAATGTTCTTGCACCTGAGTGGCCCCCTCAACCTCAGGGCCCTATTTCAGTTGCTATGGCAATAGTTACGCCCATGCCTATGGATATCTTTGATGTATGGTCTGACACAAGGTCTGGTAAGAGCCTAACTTATTTCACTCAAAAATCTGTTATTCATCCTCCATTTGCTAAACTAACGTCTTATAAGAAATCATAAACCGTTTCAGCTTAAATAAGGTTTTAATAAAGGGAGGAAAATGATGGAAGGTGCAGCTTGCTTACCGACACCATTGTTTTATTATTCATAAACTGCTTAAAAAGTTTCAAAAATGACCAACACTGCGCCTCACCCCCTTACTCACAGAATGTCCAAAACCCCAAAATTTTAAAGGTTTTTAAAATTTCAGTTATATTTGCAGATTAGCACATGCATGAACTTTAACACAATAGCTTTTCCAATACCATGTTGTTTTTTTTTATTACAAAAAAATCCTTTGCTAGAAGGGGGCCCCTGTGATAAGCGTACCCAGGTGTTTTTTTCCTGGAGCCCCCCAAAACCAGATGTAAATTGGGGAACGTGTTTAAACTGAACCCGGGGTGTTCTTCCCGGGCCCCCCCAATGACCAGATGTAAATGTGGGGGAAAATGTGATAAGCTCTCCCAGGTGTTCTGTCCCGGACCCCCCCAATGACCAATGTAATATGTGGGGGAAGGGTGAAAGCTTTTCCCAGGGTTTCTTTCCGGGAGCCCCCTATTAAACCAATGTAAATTGGGGGGAAAACTTGATAACGTACCCAGGTGTTCTGTCCCGGGACCCCCCAAAGACCAGATGTAATTTTGGGGGGGAACGGTGAAAACTGTACCCGGGGTTCTGTTCCTGACCCCCCTTTTAAACCAATTAATATTGGGGGAACGGAAAAACTTACCCAGGGTGTTCTGTTCCTGGAGCCCCCTATTAACCAATCAATAGGGGGGAACTGTGAAAGCTGCTCCCAGGGTTTTCTTTTCCCGGGAAACCCCCAATGACCAATGTAATATGTGGGGGAACGGATAAGCTGTTCCCGGGGTGTTCTTTTCCCTGAGTCCCCCAATGACCAAGAATATGGGGGAAGGGTGATAAGCTTTTTCCCAGGGTGTTCGTTCCCGGAGCCCCCCTATTAACCAGATGTAAAATTGGGGAACTGTATAAGCGTTCCCAGGGTGTTCTTTTTCCTAGAGCCCCCCAAATGACCAGATTATAGTGGGGGAACTTATAAGCTTTTCCCCCGGGGGGGTTTTTTCTGTTCCTGGAGCCCCCCTTTAACCAATGCAATATTGGGGGAACTTGATAAGCTGTTCCCGGGGTTTTTCTTTTCCCTAAGTCCCCCAATGACCAAAAGTAAAATTGGGGGAAGGGTTTGGTAAGCGTTCCCAGGGTTTTTCTGTTCCTGGACCCCCCCTATTAACCAGATGAAATGTGGGGGAACTGTGATAACGTACCCAGGTGTTCTGTTTCCTGGACCCCCCAATGACCGATTAAATGGGGGCAACTGCAGAAGTGTTTGATTTACTCGCAGCACCATCAGGAAACCAAACATTAGGCCAGGTTTTCACACAAAGCATTTTGACACTTTTGGTCACTTTTTTCTGTACTTTTTTTTCCCAAAAATCAAAATCTATTGGGGAAGAGAAGGTATTTGGTTCTTCTTATAATTAGTGTCAGTAAAAAATTTTTTTTAAAAACAGCATGTCTTTTAATGGGATTTTTCCCCCCGGTTTTTTCTCTGAAGGACTTAAAGGGGTTGTCAAGATTCGTTAAATTACAGTTATATGGGGCCAGAGTGGGGAAATATAGAAAAAAAACCTGATACTTATTTCATTTTTTTTACAGTGGTTTAGAGACATGAAAAATTTTGCATATCTATCATATAACGTTAAAAAAATACATTTTATTACGACTAGGTATGCACTATATTTTGATTGTTCTTCTTAGTACTGTCTATCCCAGGCTTCATGTATCATGAATATAAATCAATAAATACAGAACTATCACTACTATGTTACAAACTCATAAGTTGATGAAAGGAAGTAGACGGTGAAAGTAAAGGCGTACTTTGTAAAGTCATTTAAAAAACTTTTAAAAATTTGCGTAAAAATAGCACAGATTTGTAAGGTCATCCCCCCCCGCATCGACCCATGTATTTTACCAAACAATGGGGGAATAATACCCTACATAACACAGGGACTTTTAAAAAGCACCGTATTCTTATTTCATTGATTTGGTTTTAAAAATATAGGGAAAGGTAAATTAAAGACTAATTACCAAATCACTGCGTTTTTTTGGTTTTTCCCTTTTAAAAGCAATTTTTCCCTCCGCTTGTTTACAGAGGTTTTCTAGGTTAGTTACCACTGCGCTCTAGCGCAAGCTGGTGACCTCACTGCCATCTGGGTTTTATCAGCAGCATGGGGTCTTACTTTTAAAAAAGGAGATCTTGGACCTTCTTAAAAGATGAAGTGACACTGTTATCATTGTATGAAAATACACAGATAACTTTCTGACTACAGAAGAAAAATCTTTTGTCTTGGGAGCGTCTCTCTGTTAATCACTTGCTAATTCACATTTATACCCTCACATTTTGCTTAAAACGGTGTCATTTTATTTTCACAACCCCTAAATCAGCAATGTCCTTCTCACAAGCACCTAATATAAGACTACAGAGCGAAATGTTTGCACGCGAAAACTGTCCATATCCCCACAAAAGTGGGGGCTGGAAAGGGTGAAAGATGGTTTCGGGAAAACAGGCCAATGGGAAAACCCTTTTAAAGGGGTTGTCTCACTACAAGGATTGCTTTTTATGTTAAAGATCTTGTAAAAACAAGTCACTTTGCAATATGTGTCTATTAACAGTGTCCTACCTATTCCTAGATATCCCCTCTTGTATGGGCTGCATCAGCTCCTCAGGTTGCTATAGCTACAGACCTATTCGATCTCCCCTGATAGGCTGCCAGCACTGGTTGGTATATCTACAGACCTGGCTTCTACTGCAGCCTAGTAGAAGCCAGTAAACCGCCCCTGAATACAAGGTGAAACCACGAAAACAGGACTGAGGTAAGATGAATCGATGAAGCTATTTTTTCTATAGTAAGTTGTGTATTTTAGTAGACTTTAATAGCACTTATAGTTGGTAACATGTATAACCATCTTCTCATCTGTATCCAGCACCTCACATAAAGCCTATGAGCAAGTATCTAAACTAGTAGGCTAAACTACAGGGAAGAGACATTTATTAAATAACTATATTTTCTATTTTGCCATAGGCAAACTTAAACTCTGTCAGTTCTCAGTCTATAAAGCACTAAAACTTAACTTTTATTATATACAACACTTAACCTCTATAACACAATTTTTTAAAACCTGATTTCTAACCTCACCATTTGTCTCATAAATGTATCCCTTTCTAACTGTGAAAGAATAACTCCTTTTCTATTATCAAATCTGGTGGAACACCACCTCTTATATCACCGGGAAACCCTATATATTACGTGATTTGCTAACTGCAAAAATAAATCCAAAAACATCTTACTTGGGCAATCATCCCAAACCTGATTGGCATGAAGCATATAAGGTTTCCTTGTGAAACCCTCTGCAGCAGGTAACACAGTGAAAAGAGGTAGAAAATCACAAATTAAAATGTCACGCCTGACCTCCCCTGGGATTCCTTTTTGCAGTTAGCAAATCACTGTATATATAGGGTTTCCCTGCTGATATAATAGGTGGTGTTCCACCAGACTTGATAATAGAAAAGGAGTTATTCCTCCACAATTAGAAAGGGATAAATTTATGAGACAAATTGAGAGGTTAGAAATCAGGTTTTTAAAAAGTATGTTATAGAGGTTAAAGGGGATGTATCGCTTCCTTACTTCGGCTAAGTCACACTTCTCTTAGCTTCCCAGCTCTGTGAATGCAGGGGCGTTTCTTCCCCTCCCAGCTGGATGACATCATCCCCCCTTCACTGCTGGCCTGAGACTCCCCCTCTCCTCTGAGTCCACATATCACTGTGTCTCTCCCTATCAGTCTTATTTTATAAGAGCTGTATACATACCACAGGCTGCATTTAATCTAATCTGAGCACTGCTCTCTCACAGCTGGAGATGTATTACAGCTTTCTAAGAACGGCACAGATCTGCGTGTATGCAGGAGAGTTAGGCACAGGGTCAAAACTGTCATGTTTTCTCATTGTACAATCTGCTGCAGTCTGTTTCTGCTAGGTGTGGGAAACAGAAAATGCAAACGGCCCCTAACTCTGAGTCAGACACACAGCTCCGTGAATCGACCCAGGGGCTGTACAGAATGTAAATGAGCTCTCAGCTAGTGAATTGAAAGGAGGAGGGATTAGATCCACACTGGATATCAGTGTAAATAAAAACACAAGATAAGGGACACTGTGAGAACAAGGCAGCTTTGCTAATGACATCCAATTGCAAAGTTGCTTGTTTTCACTGTCCCCTTATTCTGAAGACCATTTAAACGATAACAGCCCATTAAGTGTTGTACATAATAAAAGTTAAGTTTTAGTGCTTTATAGACTGAGAACTGATAGTTTTGCCTATGGCAAAATAGTAAATATAGTTATTATAAGTCACTCTTTGTTCTCTTACTAGATTCCCATATTTTTTAGACTACTTGATTTATTAAATAAAGCACAGAACATATATAGGCCAATGAGTGGGCATCAGGACCATCATACTTTCTGGTACTCCTTGATGTTGAAGCCTGTACTTTGCCCACCTCTAAAACACTCAAATGTCTTGGCGCCTCATGCTCGGGGCCATCTGTCAGAGCTGACATTAGAGCACTAAAGGGAATGCTTGTCATTGCTTGGAAAGTTTGTTGATGCTGAAAGATTTTTTTCCCTACCTCTGTAATTAAAAGGTAATGGATTTGTCACACAAGAGATCCTGCCAAGTGATGTATATTGCTTATGACAGTGGTAAACAAAAAGCATCTGCAGCATCTTTACAACAAAGTCAAGAAGATCAGTATGTCTGGGCTCGCTTCTCTGCTCAGATAAGAGGGATACATTAAGCGGCTCTGACCCGCTCGTCTTTGTCAAGCATGCCTTATGATAAGATAAAATCCATACTTCAACTTCTGTACGGAGGAGCAGGTAGGACTGCCATACAATGCGCGGATTCTAGGAGCACACTGTGTCTACTTCTGTTTGATTCTGGTACATGGAATAGTTCTGGCATAAAGAGTCATACGAAGAACAAAATGTAAGAGGGCAACAATACCTACCAAGTGCGCTGCCATGATAGTCATGCACTGGAGATATCCAGAACATCATGGGAAGCAGTAATAGAAGTTATAAAAGGAAGCAGGCGGATAGAAGGGCATTGATTAAAATACATACTGTATGCCACCAGCTCTAATTGTGAGAGGAGCATCTCGAAATACAGTGGACATCTGGTCTAATCATCCACATCCATGGCCTGAGCTGTGAGGGGAGAACAGTATGCGGATTCCTGAACATGCAAGGTTTACCCGCATGGTCCAGAGAATGATTCAATATATTCGGCTTTCAAAAGTAACACCCAGGGCAAAGTTTTTCCAAATGAAGATTGGGAAAAAGCCGCCTTCTTCGCACACAAATCGTCTGTATCTGCCAAAGCACAAGAATTGAAGTATAAAATTCTCACACATTGGTGCAGGGTCCCGGCTCTCCTACACTCTCTGTACCCTGGGGCTTCCAACAGCTGTTGGTGACGTATAGGCACTTTGTCCCACATTTGGTGGAGCTGCCCAGTACTTCAACCTTTTTGGCTCAAAGTGCTAGATATTATACATGATATCACAGGTCTCAGGTACCAAATGACACGGCCACCTTGCTCCTATTCCATATTCCTCTCCCAGCAGCCTCCCTCAGGATACACCAGCTCTCGTTCCTGATTCTATTTGCCACGTAGGTTATCCCGCGACTATGGTTAACAATATCAAGCCCGTCCATAACATTTGGGTGGACTGGTTCACTCTGTCATTCGGACCTATACCGCTCTCTTTGTTAATGTGACTTCTACATACACTTTCCTCTCCTTTCTTTTACTATTGCTCTAGCAGTCTTGTCTGACTACTACCTTTGGAATAGGACCTGAAACCGATCGGAAACCATTTTTCCAGTTCACTGTTTGGTTATTGTTTTCTCTGATCATTTGATGAAAACCCAACATGGACATGTAACATTTCTAAATGAGAAGAGATATTGGTGCTCTTCTTCTGATATTGCTAATTTGTCATTGTCAAACTTAGTTGCGCTCTCTGTCCATTGGTTGCCAAGCAGTATGGTGTACTAAATTGTACTTCTGTTTTATCACAGTATATATATGCACCTGCCTTATAATGAATGCATAATCACATTTGAGCCTACCCCGTTTCCTTGAAAATAAGACAGCATCTTATATTAATTTTTGCTCCTCAAGATGCACTATGTCTTATTTTCAGGGGATGCCTTATTTTTCCATGAATAAATTATAGCATGCTACACTAGTGTGTGTGTGTGTATATATATCTTAAAGTTTAGAGTCACAAACCATAGGATATATGTATGTAAAGGACATTTTATGGCAGCTGCAGTGACATCTCAAAGGATGACAAATGTGACATGCTGGGACCTGTAGAACTAGAAGTTCCAGCATTCCCCATCAGCCATCCTTTGAGATGTGTGCGTAATTGTCATTGCTCTGGTTTCCCCCCACCCCCTCCCCCACCATCCCTTACTTACTTGTACACTCTCTCCTGTCCTGGGATGTTCGGGACCTGTGGTTAAACTCACAGTCACATGACCTCCCTGCACAGGTCAACACTCAGGTGCTACAACAATACGTCCCAGGGCCGTTTCTCGGGGTGAGCGGGGCTTGGGAACACCCGCCCCCCCCCCATTCCCCACCACCTTTCTCTTTGCCCACCCTTTGGGACGGCCCTGTGTATGGGGTGCTGCAGCAATGATTTCCGCTATGTCTTATTTTCAGGGGGTGCCTTATATTAGAGAATTCATCAAAATCTCTGCTATGTCTTACTTTCGGGTGGGGTGGGGAGGGGTCTTATCTTCAGAAAAACACGGTAGTTACATCTTAACACAAGAATTGTACCTTTTCTGATCTCCAAGATCTTTGTATACATATGTATATGTCTTTGTTTATGTCTCTGTACTCTGCTTTTTCTTTTCATCAATAAAATTTGTTGGAATAAGAAAAAAAGTAACACCTAGTCATGGATTCTACCCATTACACATATAAAGTCTAAGAATGTAAGCATCCATACCGATAATCTCTATGTATGAATGGCCAAAAGGATTGTGTGGAAGGGAGTCAGGTTTACCAGAACCTAGTCTTCACTTAATGAGACATAAGAGATGCACCATTGCTTCTTAAACAGAAATGATCTCCCGTGGGTGCATTATGTAGTAACGCTAACAGGCAGTGCTTGTGGATATAGCAACTCAGGTCACACAACCCCATGGACCATGGAGATGACAGGTCCAATTACTGGACGCCAATTAGGGGACTGGATTACTTTCTGCACAGCTGAAGGCTTTCACAATTGAGCTGGTTGACCAGCGGAGCGTCTTGAATTAATGTCTTCACTTTGCATACAGTTCTGTCACTGGTCCAAGTTCAGTGGGATTGGGTGCAGAGGTTAGAAATGGTTGTTAGGATAGAGATACATGGTGCGGCTGATAGCCCTGTCTCTAATATATCCAACAATGGGCGCACAAGATTACTGACGTTTCGTGCAGCCACTGGTGGAAGCAATAGAGGCGCAATCACAGCCACACCACGGCCATGCCACGACGGCACCATGTATTCCTATCCTTCAAGTTACCTGCAGCCTATTAACTTATGTATTATTACTATATACAAAAAAAAATAAATAAAGGCCTTGATATCCTTACATGACTAAATCATGAAAATATTATAATCCTATTTATCATACAGGGTTTAAGTAAATTACTATATTGAGCTTAGTAGCCCGTTCATATATTGTTGACAGTTCTTTAGAGGTGGTTTAGTACTAGTTTTTAACCCCTCAAACCTGCTGACAATGCTATATAAAGGACAGGGAGATGAGTTTAATCATATTTTAGGCTATGGTAGTGCAGACTGCATAAGCTAGAATTCCTAGATTTGATGCTCTCACTACTGCCATCGCAAGTGCCCAGTGGTGGGGCTGCCATGTTCAGTGTCCAAGCTTTCCCTGCCCCTCCTCTCAGCAATTTGTGAGGAAACAGGAGACCACTAAAGCCACTACCAAGAGTGAAGAGAAGGGTTCGGGGAAGCATTTAGTGCAGGGAGCTCTGGGCGCTGAACATAAAGGTGTCGAATCCCAGACACTTGTGATAGCGGCACTGGGAGCATTAATAAGGTTTCTCAGTCAGGTGTCTATAACCTAAGATATGTTCGCAATCCTCCTTTCATTATTATTATTTATGTTAGAGCGCCATTGATTCCAGGGCGCTGTACATTCAAGGGGAGTTACATACATAACAAATGTTGAACAAATACAATGGTGACGATAAATGACAACTGATATAGAGGGTAGAGGACCCTGCCCACGAAGGCTTACAATCTACAAGGAAGGGGGAAAGAGACAGGAGGTGAGGGGCAGACATGTTTGTGGAGGGTGTAGTGACAGCGGGGTTATTGTAGGTTATAAGCAATCCTGAAGAGATGGGTTTTCAGTTTGCTTTTGAAACTGGTGAAAGTTGGGGAGAGTCTGATGTGTTGAGGTAATGAGTTCCAGAGAATGGGGGAAGCACAAGAGAAGTCTTGGAGACGGTTGTGTGAGGAGCTGATAAAGGAGAGCAGAGAAGAAGGTTCTGTGAGGAGCGGAGATTGCGTGACGGGAGATATCTGGAGATTAAGGGAGAGTGGTATAGAGGAGAGAGGTTATGGAGAGATTTCTAGGTCATGGTTAATAACTTGAAATGCATTCCCATCATCTACAGTATATTGCACTGTCAGAAATTAGAGAGCTCTAAACTGCTAACAGACTCATTTTGAGGGGGTTTTGCCATCTCCTTACATCCTTGCTGAGGCTGCCTTATACTCTGCTATTAGCTGGCCTAAAAGAACAGGGAGATGGCCATGCACCTCTCCTCTATTCACGTCTAAGGAAGTTTTATATATACCAAACTCACTAGTATTTGGAACTGCCATAGAAATGAATGGGGAGAACTGTAAAATGAATGAACAAATTACATCATTTGCATTATAGATATTCCCTTTTACGTATATACTGCATACAGCTAGCACCTGTTTCATTGTGAAAACATGTCACATATCTTATATATCAAAGAATCAGAACGCTAACCACACTTCATAAAACCTATTTAAGTTGGTGTTAATGAGGTATGACTCCACCACATGTCCACCAGCTGTGCATAAAGCCACTATATGGCGATATATTATCAGTGTTAGCTCCTCGAGCATTGTGCTATATTCCTTACGAATACATTAGGATACTGTGTTAGCTAAAATATTCCAGCTATTTCAGTACATTAAGCGAGGGTGCTAAGTAATGTAGTGCATCCAACGCCATAGCCATGCCAACTCTCATTTAGGTCAGTCATGCCGTATTGTCAGCCAATCATTTAGAAGTATCCCGGGCTGCGGACTCGCTTTTTCCAAACTTGGGACCTTTGGATGATCCAGTGCTGGAGATATTGCAGTCTTTCTGCTATAAAGCTAGCCCAGCAGCTGTGGATGTAATTGAGCACCTAACAGCGCTTCCAACTCTATTTTAGGTAAATGTCTTTTGCATTAGGAAATCTTGCCGCTTTCAAGCTACTATGTTTATTTCCTTATTAATGAAATAGAGAGTGATCTATTTAGTCAATTATATAGATGCTTACAGCCGCTCCATCACATCGCCATGCTCTTGGGTGTGGGTGACCTCACTGCAAAGCAACCAGGTGATAAAACAAAATGATGGAGCTACTGGTCCCTGAATGATGGAGTGATGCATTCCTCTACTGCACTAGAGGCACCGCGCACATTAAGCAGAGAAATGTGCCATTACAAAACAAGGCATTCACAAGCAGCCTCATTTATCTCCACCACATCTAAACAGCTATCTATGTGTTAGAGAGCCTGACTGGACTTTGTTAAAGTGATATTACATAAGAGACATGCTGGATTGCCAATGTTTCACAACAGACACTCTCCATTGATCCCGGCTGCTGGCGGCAGGTCCCAGCTGTAACCATCAGTTACAAGTGAGCCAGCTCCATACCCACTACTGACGCCACGATAATACTTGGCAAACACTGGTAAAGGGGTTAATAGTAAAAGACTATCTATGGCACGTTCACACGGCGTTTTTGGATCCGTTTTTAGATGCATGTTTGGATCCGTATTTCAGACCCTAAACGGACCCAAGCACGCATCTATCAATGTGCAGTGTGATTTACATTGCTTTCAATGTAAAACAAGCATCGGCGTTCAGACAATCTATATTTTACATGAGTCTTCTGATGCATCTTTCAGATCTTTTCATAGAATTGTCATGTCAATTCTTTGTCCATTTGATGCAGCAGGCGCCTTATTTAAAACTACAGGATGCGTTGCTGCTGCAGCTAAAACACATCCAAACACGCACCTGCATGTTGGATGTGTTTTACGCAGCATTTTTGCGGATCGAAAAACATATCCAAAAATGCTGTGTGTACATTCCCTATGTGTTCTAGTAACATAAGTGTTTTATTTGTATCACTATAATTCAGAAAAATAAGGGCATGTCCCCACGGAAGAGGACAAATATGGTTTATCCGCGATGAGCCCTCCCCCTTCCCATTGACATGCACATATTCCGTCCGAAAACCGGATGGAAGAATGTACATGTTTAATTTTTTTCAGGCGGCCCGCAGGCGGAAACACCGCCAGGCGGAAAACCCGTGGAGTGGGGACTGCTGCACGGGTTTCCATAGAGCCCTGTTTTGCTCGTTTGAGGCCTGTTTTTCAGACGGTCTGCAAAACCACAAACCGTCTGAAACACCGGCCGAAAACCGGTGCCGTGGGGACATGCCTTAAAGCTGAATTGTTATTGGCCAAGGCCACCTTTTCTTACAGGCCTGTGGCCCAAGATAGTCTACAAACAATAGACAATGTTAAAGGGGTTGTCTCACTACACTGTTTCATCTTACCTCAGTCCTGTTTTCTTGGTTTCACTTTGAATTCAGGGGCGTGTTTACTGGCTTCTACTAGGCTGCAGTAGAAGCCAGGTCTGTAGCTATAGCAACCAGTGCTGGCAGCCTATCATGAGAGATCAAACAGGTCTGTAGCTATGGTGTCCTGAGGAGCTGATGCAGCCCATACAAGAGGGGATATCTAGGAATAGGTAGGACACTGTTAATGGACATATATTGCAAAGTGACTTGTTTTTGCAAGATCTTCAACATAAAAAGCAATCCCTGAAGTGAGACAACCCCTTTAAAGCCCTTTTTGTTAAACATACCAATGCATTCGAATGAACCAAAAAAACAATATTTAGCATGAAAACAACGCATTACATTGTAGCAAGAATTTCCATTTCAGCATGAAAATCGTAAAAGTAAAGCATATTCAAGGAGGGTAATTAAATACTAAGCAAAAGACATAACACTATGATTCGTGTAAAGAAAATGTCTTTGTTCATTCCAATTAGTATGGAAAATGCTGCAGACAGGGTAAACTTCATAAACGGAGATGCACGAGAAACTGCACAAACAAGGGGCCAAAAATGTTCCATTACTAAAGAAAAACTGATTAGGCCTCATTATTCCAGCAAACTTGTGCTACAAGCTTAACTGTCATAGCATGAGCCCTTTGTGTAGTCTCCAGAAGTGTTCCCCGAGCAGCGATACATCAAAATACTGCAGAATTCATGAAAGAAAGGGTTGGCGACCTCAGATCAGCAGGGGACAAGACACAACGGTGGCCACTATAGACGTGGTGATTTTCCAGAAAGGTCGTCGATGGAAATAATACCTTGTCTGGTCAAAATCGGAACATTTCAGAAACACACATAATGATTTCACAGACAAGGTGATTATGATCCAGCCAGTAATCTGTCATGTCCAAACAGTCAGCTAAACTGAAACAATTCAGAAGATTACCCAAGAAACAGACCGATTTTATGCCAGCAATCACCAGCTGACAAACATGCTGAAGCAAAAGAATACATTTTATAGATAATTCCCCAAATTGGAGTCAGTCTGCATACGAACAGGACAATAAAACCTGCAGACAATATTGGTCAAAAACATTACAATGTCTAAGACCACCATAGTATATATGTGTAACAAAATATTTTATACCACCAAAAGGATGTTAGTGTTAAATGTCAGCTCTCCTGACAGGTCTGTTTCAGGAAATAACTACTGGATATTACCTAAAAAATAGAAATTCTAGAGAATTTTCAAAGAACCTTGTGTTGTAAAATTATTTTGTTATTTCTCCTAACAATGTATGACTAAATTGACAACTGAACCTTAAAAGGGGTTGTCTCATCTCAAAGTTTCATAGGATGCATGAATGAAATAATGCTGCTTTGTTCTGTCACTTCCTGGCCAAGCTGTCTGTAATTAGCATATTAGCTGTGTATTCAGATTTCTCTCTTTATTAATCTAGATTAACTAAATTAGCTTCTACCAGGACAGGAGAAGCTGCTGTGCTAATGTAAAAACTAGTGTAATTACTGTCTTTTGTCTGAAAGTTCAGATATCACACATGCTCTCACAATGCTGGCCAGGAACTGTGTGATGACATTACTCCCTGCTATCAGATAGAACAAACAGCAGGGGAGAAGGAGTACACAGGTCAATCACTAGATAAGGAAGCTTCTGAGTAAGGTAAACAGTAATAATTACTGTCTTTTGTCTGAAAGATCAGATAACAAACAAGCCCGCATTGTCCGGAGTTCTGTGCTGTGACCTGTGTGATGACGCCACTCCCTGCTATCAGCTAGAACAAACAGCAGAGAGAAGAAGTACACAGGTCGGTCACTTGGGGAACCAGAGAGAGCACAGAAGGTGATAAAATCACTTGCAGCTCCTTAACAAAAAAAGATGAACAACACAATCTATTTGGAAAACATCTTCATTTAGTGATCCCAACATGTTAAAAGCTAATCTTTGTAGCGAGACAACCTCTTTAACATGCCCCATGCCAATGTGGCTGACTTCTCCCCAAGTGCAGCTAGCGAGTCATCAAAAGGGCACATACGCTATTGTGCAGATCTGTAGCAGAGGAAAAGGCCTCCGGGGTGGAGGGATTAAGACTGGCGTTAAATAGGCCCGTCTTAATAAAAAGTGTGCAGGAGTATAATGCGGCAAATATATTAAAGCGGTTGCCTCACCTTGTTGTTTCACAGAATTATAGACAGCTTCAGATTCACACTGCCTGGTCAGGCTGTGGCTGGTTCTATTGCACTGATTAGCATATTAGGCTGCTCTATAACAAGCTGAGCCATGACACTGACATAAGTGCAGGAGATTTCATTTTCAGTAAACAAAGTTATAAAGCTCCAAGGAGTGAATACAATTGCTTTTCACTAATTAATTAAGCTAATCTTGTCAGAGATAAGAACTTCTGCATCAGACCATGGTTAAGTCACTTCCTGCTCTCTGTCTAGTCAGGAAAAGAGGCAGGACAGTAACGGCGTGCACTGAGAGCAGATAAAATCTATCTTATCTTCAAAACAGGGAAAAATCAAAAGACTAATGAATTTGGAAAAAGTCTTTATTTAACATTATATAAATTTTTGCCATAATTTGCGCCACCTTAGGAGGGAAATTTTGGTAAATGTGCTGAGCCAGACCACAGCCCTTTAAAAAAAAAAAAAAAAAGTGACGAGCTTGGTGTAAAACAGCTCAAAAGTCACATAAGAAAATGAGGCACAAATTATTTGTACCTTTTCTTACATTAAAATATTGGTGTAAATTACTTTACACCTCCCCCTCCACTAGTGTAGTGAATGGGGTTTTCCCGTCTTCTCCTCACATCCAGCTTTAGGCTCCCACTTAATGATTAGGTTGAAGGCAGTTCTGCAGCCGTGACTGACATATCGGCTTTGCTCTTCCTAGCTGAGCCTGTTAGAAGGATATTGGTAATAGAAGGGCTTTACTAGCAGGACATAAGGCTACAGAGCTCTAAAGGGTTAGAGTTTGTCAATAAGAAAGATAGACAAGCTCCAGTGCTGCTGATAAGACACAGCAGGGAGTGATGTCACCTTCCAGGCCATGGCTGCTGGAGCAGAAGGAGGTGGTCAGTAACTAGAAAGGCTTGTGTAAACAAGCAGGAGATAAGAACTGCGCGAAACTGAAATAAAGCAAAATCAGAACAGCAATGTATTTGGTAATAATTGTGTTTGTCTACATGTTTAAAACTAATCAATGTGATGGGAAAAGTAGGCTATGTCTCCACTGCACATTAAAACGTCCGTTTTTTCTGCATTTTTCGTTTTATAAAAACACTGAAAAAAACGACTGAAAAGAGGTCCCATAGACTTGTATAGTAAAAAAGGTTCTGTTGACTCCACACAACGTTTTTTTTCTGCCCATTTTATTTGTAGGTCGTTTTTTGAGCAGGGCACAAAATTTACTATTGGAGTCTATGTAAAACTCCGGACTTTTTTGCCAAAATCCATAGCACTTATAATGCTTGGCATTTCTGTAAAATAAGCATGTAAAAAAAAAAAAAAGCGATAAAAACGTGCAAAAAAGAACATTTTTTCAACAGATTTTAACAGGCAGTGGACAAAAATCTCAGTTTTATGAACATTTTTAGAATATGGTTTTTAGTGAGTTTTTTGTCCAATGCCGTGTTGACAGAGTTGTACAGTCACCTGTGATACATGTCAGAAGAAGTGGCAAAGTCGCTTAAAGGGGTTGTCTCATCTCACAGTTTCATAGGATGCATGAATGAAATAATGCTGCTTTGCTTTGTCACTTCCTGGTCAAGCTGTCTGCAATTAGCATATAAGCTCTGTGTATTCAGACCTCTGCTAATTAGATAAATCTCATGCTGTCAGGACCAGGGAAGCTTCTAAGTAAGGTAAACAGTAATAATTACGGTATTTCGTCTGAAAGATCAGATTACAAACAAGCTCTCACTGTCCAGAGTTCTGTGCTGCCACCGACCTGTGTGATGACATCACTCCCTACTATCAGGTAGAACAAACAGCAGGGAGGGGGGGGGGAGAAGTCATAAGTCAGTCACTTGGGGAACCAGAGAGAGCACAGGAGGTGATAAAATCACTTGTAGCTCCTTAACAAAAAAAAAATATGAACAACGCAATATATTTGGAAAACATCTTTATTTGGTGATCCCAACATGTTGAAAGCTAATCTTTGTAGTGAGACAACCCCTTTAATATTTTGCTAATCCGGGGGGGCTATATTTTTTAATATTTCTATACCAGAACGTGTGAACACAATGAAGCAGTCCTAATAGGTTTGTTCTACTGTTTTCCAACTTTAAGGGTGTTTTCTGTTCATACAACAATATTAACAAAAGTTGCACCAAAAACTGCAACTTTCTTAAAGACATATGTTGCTGTTTTTTTAAACAGTTTTGTCTTTGGTGCTTTTTTAAAATAATGTGCAAAAGAGGGCTTTAAGGGAATTTACTCACTACAATGATTAGCTTTCACCATGTAGGGACAGGTATGTCAAGACTTTCTCAAAATATCGACTTTTAATATTGCGCTGGTCAGGAGATCAGAGAGATTTTATCTGCTCTGAATGCACAAAAGTGTCTCTAGGTTACCATTCATATCTCCCTTCCTGATTAGACAGCAAGCAGGGAGTGACGTAAGCATGGAGAAGAGTCTATCTCTAACAAGATTAGATTGCTCACCTTTGAAAAGAAATAGTTTTCACTCCGAGGAGCAGGGCCGCCATCAGAAATTTCAGGGCCCCATACAGCTGAAGAATCTGGGCCCCTCTTCCCCATAAACCCCGCTTGCAGCGAGCCCCCTTCATTCACCGGGCCCCGTACGGCAGTACCTCCTATACTGCCTTTAAGGCGGCCCTGCCGAGGAGGTCATGTAGCTTTGTTCACTAGATTAAATCTCCTGGTGTCTTCTCACTATAACAGGCTCGGCTAGGAATAGCAGAGCTGATATGTCAATTACTGTAGTAGAACCACCCACAACCTAACCAGGCAGTGTGAGTCTGAAGCTGTCTGTGACTCAGCATGGAGAGACCGGTGCTTCTGTAGCGGTAGTACAGCTGGCACTGCAGAGCGGTGCCCGGCTTTGTTTCACAGAAGTGTTAGAAAGAACATGCTGAAAGCCTTATCTTATAAGCTATTTTAATTGTATGAGATGAACGGCAGGGCTGTATGGGACCCTGAAATTTCTGTTGGTAGGAAAACCCCTTTAATCATTTCTTGAACAAAGTACTCTGAGTGTCTTACTTTTTGCTTCTCATCTTGGTACAATGCAATACAGAAATAGTTATTCACTGTCTCTCCCCCTTTACCCCATTCTCAACCACCTGCATCCATGGAACTACAAAAAATCCTCTAAACACAATCCAATAACCCAGATTAGATCGCCTGGAAGAAAGTGAGCAGAGGTCAAGCCAGACATCAATGCTCACATGAGTCATGGGGATGAATGACTTGACTGGAGGTGTGAGCTGATTATTAGACAGCTCGGTGTTGATGTCTTCAGGGCCCTCTTACAGAGAAGAGATAGTAACACCTGCACCGTTCTGTATATGAAGTGTAAACGAGGGACTCGTCCCTCCCTCACACAGCATTAACAAGATGGCTAATCCGTAGCATATTCATATGGCACTGCTGCTGCTGAGGCACTTTAGGAGCACTTCATACGGTAAGGTTATTTCTTAGCCAAGATTTCACAGAAGGAAATATATTCCAGCTTTTGGCAAAGAGAGAAGACAGGAATAGTGAAATCTGGAGGAGTCATTTATAAAACTAATAACGAAGAATGAAAAAAACAGAACATAGAGCCTAGTAACGACAAGCACTCATTATTCCCCTTACATGACCCATTTAATGGGGGTGGGAAAAAAGACAACATATTCAACCAAAGGGGTCTGTAATAAAGCAGTCAATACATGACTATAGTGCAGACGTGCAGCTTAAAGGGAATGTGTCATCAAAAATGACTTATTGTTTAACTCCCATTGTTATGATCAACACATTTTTTTAAGAATTTTTGGTTATTTTTTTTTTTCATTTTCCATATCACTTTCAATACTTTTTAATAATCCTTAAGTCCTGCAGTTTTCACTGTGTCCACTAAACCTAATAATAGTCTGACACTTCCTGTTCTGTAGAGAGAGATTTCCAGTAGTCTGCTCATTATCAGCACAAAGAGGGAGACACCAGTGTGAATAGACAACACAGGATCCACCAGTCACAAGAGGAGATAGTCACAGTTCACCCTTTCACCTCCCTGCACAGTGACTTCTTCCCAGGTCCCAGAGCATAACTAGAAAACTCTCCCCCTATTTGTGAGGGTGCGTATAGTACTCTCTTGCTGCACTGGTTCTACTTTATATTTCATATTAAGAAGGGCACCTCATTCTGATGTGTAGTTTCCAGCATCTGTTTTTGCTCTTACGTTCTTAGATTTACCATTTCCTTAACAGGATCTATTTTGCTTTTGTATTATTGAGGCTACATGCCGCTGTAAACTCTTTGATCACCTTTCTATCGTTTTATGCATACGTGTAACTATGTGATTCATTGATTTTTCCGTTAATAAAACTTTCTTGAATTTAAAAAAAAAAAAGAAAACTCTCCAATAGAAATAAATTGGACTGAGTCAGTCTTAAAGGGGATTTATCGTTTGAGCTGCTCGTGCTGTTCTGCTAATTTTCTCAGATTGAGTTTGAAATCCAGGGGCGTGTTCTTCCTCTCAGCAGGCGTGTCTCTCCTGTCAGCAGGCGTGTCTCTCCTCCCAGGAGGCGTGTCTCCCCTCACTGAAGAACTGTGACATCATCATTTTGTTTGAAGCAGGGGATGCAGAGGGTTGTCTGGATATAACAGCTCTGTAGCCTCCTGCATGCTTATGTCTGCAGCCTTGAGGCTCCACAAGCTGCAGCAAGCACCTATTATATCTATTATATCTCTTAGTTTACACACTGAAAGCCAGCAGCTTTAACTTCTGTTCTAGTGGTGTTCAACCAAATTGTACTGACAACAGGCAGAGACCTTTACTCAACTACAAGGACAAATGTCAGCTTCAAGTAAAGACCTCTGCTTGCTGACAGTGATATGAGTGAAAACAGTGGGAGGAGAAGCACATCAGCTTTGAGAGAAGAACCTGCTCAGCCTGTAACTGACTTGCCTGATGGTGTAGCGGTAGAGTGTTGGTTTTACAACGAAGAGGTTTGGAGTTCTAGTCCCCTCACAGGGTTTATCCCCCCCACCCCCTAAATTCTACACATATGTAGAGAGACCTAAAATATATATGTCAATCTCTATAATGATATATATACACATACATAGCTCCCCTATATCATGTCTCATCCCTGAGAGTATATGCATTGTATCACATATGTTGGAAGTGCTTGGTGTGACTGTGAGGATGGGACACTATATAGGGGAGCTTTCTGTGTGTATATATATAAAATTATAGATGTCTACACATATATTTTCATATATTTACATATGTGTACAATTTATAAAAGAAAAAAAACAAAAAAAAAAACGATGGGGACTTGAACTCCCAACCTCTAGCTTGCCAAGCTGATCACCTATTCACTGTACTACACTGCAGCTTCATGACTAAGCGTGATTTGTTGACATCTTGCTCTCATACTGAACGGAGGTCAGTACTTGGTCTGGTGGCAAATCCCCTTTAAGCAAACTTCCTCCCTGTGCTCTGGTGTCAGTCCGTTGTTGTGTGTTTCCTGCACAGCGCTTGATCCCTTAGCTGCTGTATTGCTGCTGACTCTTTATACGTTTATTGTTACGTTTATCTGCCACCTGCTCTGTACCGGCCTCTGCACCAGTCTGCTATACCTCCTGCTACCTGGCACCTTACCTGTCTGCTGCCATCCTGGACTGTGCCATACGTCCACCATTTACACCTGGACTGTGCCATACGTTTTACAGCTACACCTGTGGTGCCCTGTCTTTGGTCCAGCACCGCCTATCCTGACCTGCATTCCGGCTACCAAATGCAGGTCTCACCATCTGCGCCCGCAGTGGGCCCAGAGTATCCGCCATACCCGGACGTTTCCAGCCATCCTGGTTGGAATTCGTTACAGTTATGTTTTGTTCTGCTTTGTTATGGTATGTTATCATATGCTAATTTGTGTCGCAGAATTTTGAAATATTTCATCATAAAAATTTAATAAAAATTATTAAGATTAAAAAATATTGAAAGTGATATGAAAAATTAAAACAAAAACAAAAATTCCTAAAAAATGTGTTTAATATAAAAACGGGACTTTTTTTGATGACACATTCCCTTTAATGGCAAGAGGTTCAACAAAAATATTGCATTAACCATTATGACAAAAGTAATTGGCCAATGATGAACAAGCAGTTTCATGGTCCATGGTTATTTCATAACAGACAAAAAGGTCTGATGTTATTTTCAGGTGCTGAATTTGCATTTGAGAGCTGCTCTTGGGAACTCTCAGTATGTGGCCCACAGAGAGGTCAACGCAAGTGAAGGAGGTCATCATTAGGCCTAAAATTTCTGCTATCGCACTCAGGAAAAAAATGTTCGATCATCAATTTGGCAGATTCTTATAAAACAATAATAAGTAAAGAGCCCTACACCACCAAGAGGCCTGAAGGAGGACAGAAGACTGCAGAAAATCTCTTTCCAACATCTAGTCAAGGAGGCACGCCGTTCTAAGGTCTACAATCAGGAGATGGCGTCATGAATGCAAATACTGAGGGTTCACATCAAGCTGCAAACCACTGGTAAAGCTATTTTTATACTGTGCCCATTTACCATTTCAGCCAGGACACAATGTACATCTATAGATCTCCATTAGAGGAGGCCGAAAGACTGTCATCCTGGCCTCCATTCAAGTGGTATACATCAGGGTTTATTGTATGAAATAGTGCAGAGAGCTGAGCTATTCCATAGAGCTAGACACAGGAAAGAACATATATGGTATTTTGTGGTATACATTTTTTAACATAGGTGTTACTGTATGATGGATCGCCTTTATCCGAGCTGTATGTCAGAGCTATACATCAGATAGTCCCATAGGTATCGTGGATAGTAGGAGATGCAGTTTGAAACTACATCACAGAAAATAGGCCAAAAACCAAATACAGTGCTACCTTGGTAGAAGTCATTAATCTGTTTCCGATCCTTGGACATACACCACACTGGACTTGTACAAAGATTTTTTCTCATGGGTACTAAAAGGGAAAATAATTAATCCATTATTATAATAAAAACAATAGTCCTATTGTGTATAATCCACAATACTACTCACGTTCTCTAAAGGCAGCCTGGATGAAGCTGTAATAGCAGGGTGTGTGAGCGGTAGCCAGCCACAAGGTGACTGTGCTTTAGCAGAGCTAGATCAACGTAGCTCAGCAGAGGGTTGAAGATGGTGGGTCTGCCAGAAGTTAAGTGAGAGAGGTATACCAGAGACCCAAACCTCCTCATACACATTGTCACATACTCGGAATGAGCAGGCTACCGTGCAGTCTATTCCCCAAGGAAGCTGGAGCAGGAGAGGAGAGGATCTTGTGTAAAGATGCGGGGAGACAGCGACTATAGAGGTTCAGCACATACAAGAGGACAGATGGCGCTTGCTGATACAAGCCGTGTGCGGCCAAAGCAGCGCTGACCTACAGAAGCAGGACTTAAACTAAGTTGGACTTATACCAAAGATGACTTATACCGAGGTCCCACTGTCTAAATCACAGGGGAATAGAAGCTTCCTTACTGATCGTCAGTCAGGTCAAAAGCCACTTCCCAATAAGATACAGAGAAGCCACAATGCTGTATGGGAGAATTCCTAATCGGCAAACACTCACACATATTGTATGCACTATACCCGCACTTGAATAAGAATAAGGGAGTGGAATGTCAGTAACTCGGTGCACTACACGTGAGAGAGTGGAGAGGTGCTTCTTTACTAGTATATTGCAATTGTGCAATCTGCAGTGGGTTTTTCTGTATTGTGTTGGGAATTGCTATTTCAATTTTTGTATTTGCCAATATGAAACGTCAATTTTAGTGTTGGGCACTTAGCAGGTGCTGGGCAGCCTGCCCAATTGAATAGTACTGGTGCCACCAATAGACTGTTACATCAGCATAGTGCAATGTACATAACCATATGATTGATATTCTGTGTACATTTTTATTTAAATGCAAGTATGATATTAACCCCATTAACGCCGAGGCCCATTTGTTTTGTGACGTTCGTTTTCCCTCCCCACCATCTCAGAGTCTTGGCTTTTTTATTTTTCGACCTACATAGACACATGAGGGCTTTTATTTTGCGGGATAAGATGCACTTTCTAATGACGTTATTCATATTAGCATAGCATATACTGTGAAACTGCATTTTTTTACATTTTTTTTTTTTTTGCAGTTTCCCTGTATATTCTATGGTACGGTCAATGGTATCATTGAGATGGGGAGGAAAAAAAAAAGCCAAAACATTATGACCACCAGCTATCAGGAAGCCTGAAGTTTGCACACATTGATACCTTTGTTTCAGATCTACTGTAGTACTTTAGGCTATGTTCACACTGCTTATTCACGGTGTAATTGCGGAACGGATTTCACCCATAATTCGCGCAGTACGGCTCGAAATACGGGCTGAAATCCGCCCCAAAATAAGCCGTGTGAACATTGCCTTACAAGCAAAAGGATGAAAAATTGCAGCACTATCCAAATGCTTTGGCATCCATCTGTATCTATCTACATATGTGCAATTACAGTTAAACATGTTTTTTTCTTCTATGACAATAAGTCCAAAGGCATTGGCTTCATGCTGGCCAGCAGCTGAGTTTCCTTTGATGTAAGAGATATGCCAATAATGACTGGTTTGCACGGTTCGGTTTGTTTTGCAGCTATGCATTTTCTCATTTTAACTATAAGGCTTTCAGATTTAGCTTTTTATTTGGAAAACACAGATTTTCATTTTATCACATTGTTTTGCGGTATTGTGTTGATTTGAAAGGACATAAATACATTCCCATTACAGCTTCAAGACATTATAATAAAGATGAAAATAAATCCTACTGATATGGAAAGCTCCCCCCCCTCCTCCCCTCTTAACTGCATAGTCAGATATATGGCTTTAGTATATAGTTCAGGGAAATCAACAACTTCAAATTAAATAGAAGATTCACCATTGAACACCAGTTTACAGAATCTGTTAGCTGAAGGTACTGTCCTATCTCAAAAGGGAGAGGCACTATGTAGTTGTCTGGCATGTAAGTCTCCACACACCTTCATGGTGCTTCTCCCTATAGAGGAAGGTTACCCCTTTTGACCTACAGTACACCTGGAGCCTTTCACCCACCCAACTAATATCCTACTCTGCACTAATGAGGCGCAAACACCCTGAAATAGGAGTCTGCATAAGAATATCTAGTTTGCCTTTACTTCCAGTTATATTGTAAGGCTCAATGACTTGAGGAACACTACGTCCAATAGGTATCACAGAGTCCATCCTTTTTTCTCTTGTGCTGCTCTATGCAAGAATCAAGGGTTCAACTGCTGTTGGTGCATTTTTCTCAGACATCCTGTGACTTCATGTTTCAATAGAGTTCACAGTGTGTGAAACATGGCTAAAAACATTTACCTAACCAAATAAAACAAAGTATGCATCTGGAAGAGGCAGGGGCGTTGCTAGGGTCCCAAAACATCCGAGGCTCGGGCCCTTAAGTTTTTCTGAGTAGGGCTGGGTTCACACGGAATTTTTTGCGTCTCATTGTGAACTGCGGATGTATTTTTACAGAGAAAAACCTTTGTATGTAGGCAGGGCCGTTCCTAGGGGCGGGCAGGAGGAGCGCCCCTGACTCTGCGCGGCTGTTTTATAACAGTCGCGCAGAGCCAGCAGCAGCTGTTGTTACAGGGAGGAGGCGGGACGGATCGTTCCCGTCCTGCCTCCTCCCCTGTATGTATTGACGCTCATTGAGCGCCGATACGTACACAGCGTCGCAGGGGGGCGCACAGTTTTCACCGCGCCCCCTGCGACGCTCGATCTCCGAGGAGATCCCTGGGAGCTGCGTGCAGCGTAAGCAGTGTGACGTCATCACGCTGCTTACACCGCTCTGCAGCTCCCACCGCTGAGCAGCCCCGGACCGGGACGCGCAGACCCAGGTGAGTACTTCTTTGTTATTTTATAATTTATTACGGGGGGCATCACTGGCTACAATGGGGGCACACTGGCTACAAGGGGGGCATCGCTGGCTACAAGGGGGGGCATCGCTGGCTACAAGGGGGGGCATCGCTGGCTACAAGGGGGGGCAACGCTGGCTACAAGGGGGGGCAACGCTGGCTACAAGGGGGGCAACGCTGGCTACAAGGGGGGCATCACTGGCTACAAGGGGGGCATCCTGGCTACAAGGGGGGTATCCTGGCTACAGGGGGGGCATCACTGGCTAGAAGGGGGGCATCTACTGGCTAGAAGGGGGGCATCTACTGGCTAGAAGGGGGCATCTACTGGCTACAATGGGGGCACACTAGCTACAGGGGGCATCTCTGGCTACAAGGGGGGCATCTACTGGCTACAAGGGGGCATCACTGGCTACAAGAGGGGCATCTACTGATAACAGGAGGCATCTACTGGCTACAGGGGGGCATCTACTGGCTACAATGGGGGCATCTACTGGCTACAATGGGGCATCTGCTGGCTACAATGGGGGCACACTAGCTACAATGGGGGCATCACTGGCTACAGGGGGCATCAACTGATAACAAGGGGCATAAACTAGCTACAGGGGGGCATCATTTGGCTAAAGGGGGGCATCAACTAGCTACAGGGGGGCATCTACTGGCTACAGGGGGGCATCTACTGGCTACAGGGGGGCATCTACTGGCTACAATGGGGGCATCACTAGCTACAGGGGGGGCATCTACTGGCTACAGGGGGCATCTACTGATAACGGGGCATCACTGGCTACAATGGGGGCACACTATTTACAATGGGGGCATCACTGGCTACAAGGGGCATCACTGGCTACAGGGGGCATCTACTGATAACAAGGGGCATAAACTAGCTACAGGGGGGCATCATTTGGCTAAAGGGGGGCATCAACTAGCTACAGGGGGCATCTACTGGCTACAGGGGGTATTTCTGGCTACAGGCGGCTACTACCTGGCTACAGGGGGCTACTACCTGGCTACAGGGGGCAACCACCTGGCTATAGGGGCTATTACATGGCTACCATATGAGATGCTATAGATGGGGAGTTTGTATAGAGATAGGAATTGGTTGGAAAATGCTGATAAAGGGAGGAGTCTTAAGATATTTGTTTTGTAAATTTTACAGTGAAGAGTCGGGAGTAGTCTTCATGGCGTCTGGGACAGATGGAGAAGAAAAAGAGAAAGAGAACAACTCTTCACAGACGTCTCCTGTGAGTCACCAGATATAACTTTACTGTAACCATTTATATGTGTGCAGAGCCTGTGTCCACCACTGTATGGTCACTGTATGCAGGTAATATTGGTTGTAGTATAATGGTTTGTATTCAGTAATGGTCAGTTTGTATTATTCAGTCACTATGTGCTGGTGATATGTGGTCACGGTGTTGCTGTATTTGGTCACTATGTGGTGATATGTGGTCATGGTGTGGTAGTATTATTCGGTCACTGTGTGCTGGTGATATGTGGTCTTAGTGGTCTTGGGATTCTGGTTGGTGTAGCAGTGTTATTTGGTAACTGTATGACTATTATCTAGTAATTTTATATGTAGCACAGTGTGGTAAAGCTTTTTGTATATTTTAGATTTGGTTGATGGTGATGCACTGTGTTTCATTATGGCACATTATGTTACATGGGGGGGGGGCGAAATTTCTTCACCTCGCCCTGAGTGAAATTTAGCCTAGGAACTGCCCTGTATGTAGGCTCAGGAGAAATATAAGTGATTACACTGCAGTTACATTTGGTGACTTATAGGAGACGTCTCTGAAGAGTTGTTCTCTTTCTCCTGGCAACGACTCTTCACTGTAGAATGTACAAAACATCTTGGACTCCTCATTTTATCAGCATTTCTCTACAATTTCCTATCTCTTTACAAAATCCCCATCTATAGTGCCCCAAATGGTAATAATTACCCCCATGTCGGTAAATATTGGCCCCCTCTAGCCAGGTAGTAGCCCACTGTAGCCAGGTTGTAGCCCCGTTTAGCCAAGTTGCTGCCCCCTCTAGCCAGGTTATTAGCCCCTCTAGCCAGGTTACTGCCCCCTGTAGCCAGTAATATGCTCCTTGTAGTCAGGTTATTAGTCCCCTGTAGCCAGGTTACTGCCCCCTTTGTCACATATAATATGCCCCCTTAGCCACATATGCCCCCTAACCAAATATGCCCCCTAAGCCACATATGCTCCTTGTAGCCACATATGCTTAGCCACATATGCCCCTCTGTAGCCACACATGCCCCTCTGTAGCCACACATGCCCCTCTGTAGCCACACATCCCTCTGTGTAGCCATGCTCCTCTGTGTAGCCACTCATGCCCCCCTGTAGCCACACATGCCCCCTGTAGCCACACATGCCCCTCTGTAGCCACTCATGCCCCTCTGTAGCCATTAATATGCCCTCTGTAGCCACACATGCCCGCCTGTAGCCACACATGCCCGTCTGTAGCCATTAATATTCCCCCCTGTAGCCATTAATATGCCCTCCTGTCGCCACACATGCCCCCCTGTAGCTAGGAATATGCCCCCCTGTAGCCATTATGCCTCCCTGTAGCCACATATGCCCCCTTTAGTTTTTATTTTATTTGTCATCACGCTGCTTACACCGTCTCGCGGGGCCCGGGACCTCCTCGGCCGGCAGAGCTGCCGGCTTAGAGGATCCCAATTTTGCAGGGGGGTGATGAAAACGGCGCGTCACTCCCCCTGCGACGCCGACGTGTATGTACAGCGCTTACCAAGCGCTGTACATACAGGGGGGGAAGAGGCAGGACGGGAACGATCTGTCCTGCCTCCTCCCTGACTCTGACAGCGCGGCCGCTATGAAACGGCTGTGCATTCAGAGATCCGCGGGCGCCTCCCACACCAAGGAGTGCTCCAGGCCCGCGGCAGTGGCCTGGAGCCACCGAGACTCGGTGCACAGGCGGATTCATTCGGGGCTCGTGCCCCGAATTAATCTGCCTAGCGACGCCCCTGGGAAGAGGCAGACACATAAAGCAGAGGGCCCTGTGCAAGAACAGTATGTGGTCCTCTTGCTCCCGGTAGCTCATCAAAGATTACCTCCCTTTCGAATAACAATTCTCTAGTTAATGTGAGGAGTCCATTGATCCTTTTGATATATTCACCTGATGTATACAGCGAACATGTTGCTGAAACACATCGTAAAAAGAACCTAATCTGTCATGGTCTGTCAGATTTATTGCAAAAGTCATTTTTATGTAGGTTCAGCCGTTGATCTCCTGAACGAGTAGGTCTCCATTTTGACCATTCAAGCTCCACTACCTGTTGTTTTATTCATCTTTTATTCTAAAGTCCATGGAGTGTCCGTAATGATGGCCTGGTGATACGTTGATACATTACAGGAGCATCTATTCATTTTTCTTGTGGAGTTTTTTTTATGTTAAACTCAATAAGAAAATACAGATGCCATGGGTCATTAGTCATCAGCTTCA